>JZKD02S1970028.1:36971-52927 GCA_000966675.3 Picea glauca | reverse complement strand
TCTTCACTAGTGCTCAGCCACTAGGATCACGTTCACCTGTGCTCGTCCACAGGCACGTCCACTCAACAGATCTTCTTTCCCATTGCATTACACAGGAGAGTCATCTGGAGTTTCTCATCAACTCTTCTACTCAGAGGAGGCTAATACATCATCTTCATTTATGTTCTCATGATGATGCACCCAACACTTTGGGATTTCACACATTCACCTTGTGCTCAACCACAGGAACGTCCAACTCAACAGATCTTCTTTCTCATTGTGTTACACAAGAGAATCATCTGGAGTTCTTCTCAACTCTCTGTAAGGAGGAGGCCATCTCTATGTTCCAGCTCTGTCTCAGATAGGAACCACACACCCCTCTCAGGGGATTTCTCTCAGGTTTGTAAGCTGGAGAATGTCTCACATAGTTGCAATCATCAACATCTCTCAGGTTTGTAAGCTGGAGAATGTCTCATATAGCTACAATCATCAACACACTCTCTCAGCTAGGGAGGCATTCTTCATCATACCAAGTCTCAAACAGATGTACTTTGAACTTTGTTTTGGTTATAGTCATCAACACTCCCTCTCAACTAGGGAGGCATTCTTCACCAAGTTAGTTTGGTGAAGATGTATGCAATATGCTCATGTGTAGGAAGGTATTGCATGTGTACAATTTTCCTCTGCATCTTATCTCTTATATAAGAATATTTCATCTCATTTTGTTTTGATCCATCAGGAAACATTGGGTTCTCAAGCAGCTTTACACATGGCTCTTGGTTATCATCATAGGATCCATCTCATGGTCAAGTAAATCTGTCAAAATCTTGTGAAGCCATATGGCTTCACACACTCGATGCTATATACTATGCTTCTGTGGTACTCAAGGCCACAAAGTTTCGTTTCTTGTTGCATCAGGAAATCATGGCAAACTTCACGGTAATACAACAACCGAATGTGCTCTTCCGGTCCACTGTACTCTCTGCTCAATCTATATCAACATATCCTGCAAACTCAAGTTCACATTGGAGGCATATCTCAAGTCATATCCAATTGTGCCTCGTATATATATCTCAATACATGCTTTACTGCTATCCAATGAGTCTGGCTCGGCTGACTCATGGATTGACTAAGAACATTCACTGCATGGCATGAATTAGGTATGGTGCTAACCAGATACATCAATGATCCAATCAGTTGTGGATCAATCTTGTCTGAATCATCATCATTTTCTTCAAATCTGTCACGGTGGTTTTGCATTCTGTCATATTGAACTTCTTTTAATATTCTTGTTGTATGTTTTCCTTGACTTAGGAAAAATCTCATCGATCCTCTGTCATACTTCTTGTCTCAAGAAGTGGTGTATCATACTCATATCCTTCATCTCGAAATCAGAATTCAAGGCTTGCTTGTATCTAACAACAACGTTTCTGAATAAGTCATCAAAATCAGGCTCTCATCACCAACACTATAATAATATAGGTTTGGATCAACAACACTCTTAACAAAACCCAAACTCATCAAGAATCCATCCATGTGATATAGTTTCCAACTCATGGATGGTAATACGGATGGAAGTGTATCGGGTTTACTGGATCAAATGTCTCATCATAGAAAACTCCCTTTGTTTGTGAGAAACTCTGGCTATAGATCTCACTTTGTATTTCTCGACACTTCTATCAGTTGTATGCTTGATCTTATAGATCCACTTGGAAGTCATCACAGACTTTCCTTTTGGTCTTTGAACAATATCTTATCCATCATTCTTTTAATATATACTGGTATTCATTTGTTATGGCATCTTTCCATACATGTTCTCTTGTTGCTTCTCTATCACAATAAGGCTCAGAATCAATGACGTGGCTCATGGTTGAAGAGTATCTCAAAAAATGTCTTTGTTCTCTCAGGATGTGCCTTGAGATGCTTGTATGTTTCTCTACCTCCTGCAGAGTGAGCCTAGGAAGACCTTGTATGCCCTACTGCAATATCTATGAACATATCAACTAGAGAAAATGGATCAAGTGGAATAGTGTATGCCTCCCTATGAACTGTTGAAGGGGGAGAAGGCATTGTCTCACTGTCAATCTCCATCTGAGATTCTCTGGATCTTTGAAAATCTATCTCTTCTTCAAGGACAACATCTTTGCTTGTCTCAATCTGTCTTTGACCAGGGATGTCGATCTGGAATTTATTTGAAGATTCATTGTTATCCCATAAACGTATCCTTTCTCCCTGAAGGTTTTGGTTTGGACTTCTTCTCTTTGGGTACATGAAAATACACTGAGCACCCAATTATCCTGAAGTGTTCAATATCAGGCTTCACTTCGGTGAAGGCTTCTTCGGGAGTTATGTTTTTCAAAGTCTGGTGAAGACTCTTGTTCTAAACACATATTTTGTCATGCATGTTTCTTCCCATAGAATCATAGAAATATTCTGATCATGTATTATTTCATTGATTGCCCCAATGATGGTTCTATTCTTCCTCTTTCTCAAATAATTTTGACTCCCTCTGAGTCAAGTGGCTCCCTCTGAAGGATAAACATCTTCCTTTGTTGTTAACCTGTCTGGAACAAGAAAACAAGAGGAACCAAAACAATAATATCTCCTAAAGGAGAATAATGAGTGCATCTCTAGAATCAAAACAATTTAAGGATTGTTGTCACAGCTACAACACCTACTTGTAATGTAGCAAACTTTAGAAATATAGGTTAGAGGAATGATAATTACAACAATCAAACCTGGAGTCTTCACTTTGAGTGTGTTGTTCCTCTGAATGTATTGAGATCCCTCTGGATCCATGACTTCATCAAAAGGTTCCTTCCTCCTGCAATTTCCCTCATGACAATGATACAAATAATATAAATACAAGTGCATACCTGAGGGTGTTGATATGATTTCTCCAATGGCTCCTGGTTGATCTTTGTCCTCTTGACATCTTCATGAAGGAGGTATGTCACAGTGACACCTTTTTGTATCACCCACGATAAGTCTTCCTTTGAAGTCTTGTCTTCCAGAAACTTGAAGTTGCTTGATCCATCAAGCTTAACTTCCATCATAGTTTTGTTTATCATAATTTTAGATTCTTCACAACCTTTTGTCAATTGGGCTAGAAAACCTAACAGTTAGGCTAGGCTAGCACTTTTAGGTTTTGTTGGACTTGTGACTGCCAACAATAAGCCTTTGAAAGATAGAATAACACTGGTGAGCTGAAGAGCTCCTTCAATGAGTTGCAGAAACCCTAATATTGAAATTTCTGCAGAAATTAGTGAAACCTAGAAACCCTAGGGCCAAAATTTCAAAATGCTCAGAATTTTGATTTGAATCTTGTTGGAGGTGCATTGAAGGAGGACGTACACTCCTATTCCCTTTTTAGACCCAATGTCCAAGTGCCAAGTGTTGAAAACCTCCAGAAGAGCAGGTCGTATGGATTTTCTGGGAACCCTAGGAGGGTCGTACGGTTTCTGCAGAAGAGAGAGAGGATGGCTGAAAGTTGTTTGTGCAATGGGTTCTTCAATACCTATGCTCTAAAACCATGTTTATTTTTCAATAGGCTAGGTTAATCATGAATTTCATTCCATTTTATCATTTAACTTAACCATAACCAATAATGTTGCAGCAACCAAGATTACAAGAAGAAACACCATGCACAAGAACACAAGAATTATCTTGGGAAACCCTTCTCAACAAGGGAAGAAAACCCAGCCAAAATATTTTTCTATATTCTTCAAGAGAAATACCTTCACCACCAATAAAACCTAGCACACAAGAGGGTGCTCAAACCCTAGAAGACTAGCACCCAGGAGAGGTGTGCACTTTTCCCAAGAAGGTGTACTTGCTATAATTTCCAAACTCACATGAAAGATATGATTCCACAATGGGGAATATACCTTTACTTATATTAGACTTGACCTATCAACAGAAGTGTCTAATGGCACAACAGGGTTGACCTCTCTAAGTCACATTATAATTAATATTAACCATATTAATTATCTTTTAAATTTATTATTAATCACGTTAAGGTGGGGCCAACCTGTACCCTTTACATTACAATTAGGGTTACAAGCAGGTCTGACTCTTGAACAATATAGCAAGGGACCTTGTACACCCACTAGTGCTCATCCACTAGGAGCACATCCATAGGGATGTCCATATCTCTGGCTCATTACATTACACAGAAGAACCACTTCTTCACTAGTGCTCAAACACTCGGATCACGTTCACCTGTGCTCGTTCACATGCACATCCACTCAACAGATCTTCTTTCCCATTGCATTACACAAGAGAGTCATCTGGATTTTCTCATCAACTCTTCTGCTCAGAGGAGGCTAATACATCATCTTCATTTATGTTCTCATGACGATGCACCTAGCACTTTGGGATTTCACACGATCACCTTGTGCTCAGCCAGAGGCACATCCAACTCAGTAGATCTCCTTTCTCACTGCATTACACAAGAGAATCATCTGGAGTTCTTCTCAACTCTATGTAAGGAGGAGGCCATCTCTATGTTCCAGCTCTGTCTCAGATAGGAACCACACACCCCTCTCAGGGGCTTTCTCTCAGGTTTGTAAGATGGAGAATGTCTCACATAACTGCAATCATCAACATCTCTCAGGTTTGTAAGCTGGAGAATGTCTCACATAGATGCAATCATCAACAATTTGAAGTGCATTGTCGTATTTTATGAAAAGGTTCTCCACGAGTATATATTAGATCACAATGAGTTGTGTATGAAGGATGAAGAAGCCAATACTAGTTCAACTCGACATTTATGAAAAACAAAAAATCCAATAATTGTCCTTCACTTACTAATAATGGATAGGTTGGACCTTGATCTTTACTCAATTACACTTGGAGAGGTTGGAACTTGGTAGGTCCAATGTATACATTCAAACTTTTGTAATAATGGATTATGCAACATGTCATGGGTCTCCTGGAGTACATGAATATTTCTTTGTAGTCTTTTACATATTGGGCTCACAAATGATCGATGTTTTTTACTTATATTAATAAAAAGAGTGTGTATGTGTGTGTGAGAGAGAGAGAGAGAGGGAGAGAGAAAGATCCAAAAAAATGCACAACGATCCTCTCATATGGCTTTGTGATCAATATTCTTTTGAATCGTTATTATTATTTTACTTATACTGATAAAATACATGTCGAAAAATAAACAGTAAAAAAATAACGAATCCTTATGTTTAACTAATATTAAATAAATGTGTGTATACAAAAAAATAAACCACCTAAAAAAATGCATTCAATGGTCCTTTGTATATTGGCTCCATCCCCCCACACACACATAAAATATATAAGAAAAAAAAAATGCCATCTAATTGCCACGTGTGTGTAATCACAAAAGTTTGACATTTTCACCGTAATATAATCACTCTCAAAAAATACGAAGAAAAAATAGTTGTGACTCCTAGCACTTCGTAGATTATCTCATTTGGGTATTGAACTTTACATAAATAAGTTCTTGAAGTAACTCATCCACTCAAGCATTTCCTTTAATCAGGGGGTAATTAGTTACCTCCATTTTGATAAACATGCGATGCATGCCCTCTCCTTGGTCTAATCCAAGAAAATATATTCATCGAAAATTAAAAATAACTAAATATTGAATATACCTTTATCCAAAAGTATAATTAGTGCACCACAACATAACTAAACAAAACTACACAAATATAACTAAACAAGTAATAATATACATGGTGAAACACTTGATCAAAGGTCACTTTGGAGTTACTAGTTCATAATTGGCATAAAGAGATTGAATATTCAGGTTTTTCTATGAAACTCCTCATGTATGGAAGGCCTTATGTTAGGTTATCTTCTTGATGTGTTCAATTCAAGCAATACACAACACAATATTTGAATCAACATCATCAAATGCAATAAAAACATTTATCATAAATTTAACTTCATGACTTCAATATTGAAAGTGAATACCCTAAACTTACCTTGTTACTAGTCTAAATATGGGTTCAACATAGTGAATCAACAAAATGTCTCCATTGTCTATGCAATGATTCAATTCTTCATATTTAGAAACATGTACATTCATTTTAAATGCTCTTTTATCAATTTTACTATTCATAACTTTGGTCAAATACTTTATATTTGAAATATTATGTAATATATTGCACAAATCATGCATCAACACTTGAGTACTTTCTTTGTTAAATTTTAAATAATCTGAAATATGTTGTCTTGATTTATAGAAAGATTACATTAATGCAGACTTGTTCATGGTGCGCTACTTATGAATGATGAAGAAGCCAATACTAGTTCAACTTAACATTTGTTCAACTCAATACTTATTCAACTTGGTGTTTAAGAAGGATGGAGAAGCCAATAATTTCCTTCATTCGATAAATACATGTGGAGAGACTGGACCCTAACCTATAATTAGTTACACATTGAAAAGTTAGAGCTCGATAAGACTAACATATACTATCACACTACTATAATAGTGGAGTATGTCAAAAGCCACTTCTTTTTTCTTGGAGTACATAAATAGTCTTTATACTCTTTGGTCATTATCATATTGAGCAATGAATTATCACACTTCGTGTTTTACTTATATTAACAAAAAAAAATGTTAAAAACGCATACATTAAAAAAAAAAAAAAAATATGCTCCATGAACCTTTAAAACATATGTATAAATATATATAAGCCAAAAAAAATATTAATTGATAAATCATCCCTCTTTTTTAAACTTGTTTAAAAATATATATACAAAACTATACAAACTTAAAATAATCTCCTATCACTCAATTTCCATGTACAATGGATGAAGTTTCTACCCTAGAAAGCACCAATCTCACATTTAATATGGAGGGAACTACATTCACTTTTACAAACTAGAGTTACACTCCATTTACCATAATATAACTAATAAAATATACATAAATAAAACTAAACAAATATAATATATGTAACAAAATACTTGATGCTTAATCGAAGCCCAAATCCCACTTGCACGTTACATACTTTATCATAATTGATATAAAGAGAACATATCTAAAGATTTTTTTGTCAATCATCTTAGATATTTTTTAAGTCTCTTTAATGTTCCAAAACCAAGTAATACAAAACACAAAAGATCATGGTTAGTGCATTCAAATGCAAAAAAAATTAATGATATATTTCACTTCGTAACTTCAATCACAAAATTGAATGTCATATATGCATACTTTGTTAAACTTCAAACACAAAATTGAATATCATATATGCATACTTTGTTGTAAGTTTAGATATAGATTCCATAGAAAGAATTGTTTTTAAGTGCCTCCATTGGCTATCAATAGATGTAGGTGTTATAATTAACAATATGTTCATTAATTTCTAATACTATTCTATTGAATTATTCATAAAAAAAAATTGTAGTTTTATTCAAGATATTGCACAAAACATGCAAGTGTATTTTGTCTACATTCTCTCTCAAATCTTCAATAATTTGTAGTGTATCATCTTAATTTACAAAAGTAGTCTCGATGAATGTAGAATATTTCAGTATAACCTATTTATGAAGAATGAAGAAGGAAATACTAGTTCAACTCAATACTCATTGAACATGACATTTATGAACAAAAATATTCTCCATGAATGTAGAGTATTTCACTACCTATTTATGAAGAATGAAGAAGGAAATAGTAGTTCAACTCAATACTCATTGAACATGACATTTATGAAATATGAAGAAGGTGGTAATCATTGTTCCATTACTTACAGGTGGAGAAGAAGGTGGTAATCATTGTTCCATTACTTACAGGTGGAGATATTGGAACTCAACCTTCAATCAATTACACATGGAGAGGATGGAGCTCGATAGAACCAATGTATGCATCCATGTTCCTATATTAGTGTATTAGTGGAGTATGTGACACTAATTTTCTCTTAGATTATATACATATTATTTTGTACTTTGTTAAACTTGCTTTATTTGAGCACATGAAACATCACGCTTCTTGTTTTATTTTATTAATTAAAAATATATCAACAAAATAAATGGAAAAACATATACAACCCAAAAAGGGCTCAATGGTCATTTGCATATGACCCCATGAATCTTCATTTTTTTTCTTAATTTATACTAACACATATATAAACAACTACTCAATGGTGCTTTGTATATGGACTCTATGAATCATCATTTTTAACTTATATTAATAAAAATATATATACAGAAATCATGTAAAAAATATTAAATAAACCAAAGATATAGATTCAATGGTCTTTTGAATATTGATTCTATTAGTCATCATTATTTTTTAAAACTTGTGGAAAACTAAGTTTATAAGCATTGCTTTATGAATAAAATATATCATTATTTAGTTTCCATGTGCATATAACGCTTACGTGAAAATAGTCTCAAGCTCTAGGTACTTTGTCTCCTTGCACTAGTCCTCCCTTTGCACTAATCCAAATAGTAAATTGGCAAAACATTATTTACCATAGGACAAAGGATTGTCTCATCCATGCTTGTATAAAAATTGAACTAATTGTAAAGTCAATTCCTAAAGTTGTTACTCTTGTAATGGCTCATTATCCCTAGTCTCACCTTCAATCTTTAGGGAGTAATTGTATCTATTTTAACATATGATGGGTACATAGAATTTTATTTTTTTGTCTAATTGAGGAATATATCTTCATAAAAATTCAAAACAACTATATCTAAGAATATTATAAGTGAACTACAACATAATTATATAGATATAACTAAATAAATATAAGATACATAGTAAAATACTTAATCAAATACCATTTGAGAGTTACTCATGAGTTCATAATTGGTTTAAAGAGAACTTATACACATTTTTTTCCTTCTCAAGCTCCTTGGGTATGGTAGTCATCATTTTAATATATATGATTGATTTTCTCAAACCGAGTGATACACACATTATTTTAGAGAGTGCAATCAAATGTTGTAAGAGCATTAATAAAAAAATTAATTTCATTAATTCAATTGCCAAAGTGAGTATTCTATACTCATACAATGTTGTAAAAGCACTAAGGAAAAAATTAATTTCACTAATTCAATTGCCAAAGTGAGTATTATATACTCATACCTTGTTATAATTCAAATATGGATTTCATATAAAGATTCATTGACGTGTTTCCATTGGACAATCACTAATAACAAGTATATTCATTTTGAGTGTTGTTCTATTAGTTTTACTTTTCATAAATTTAGTCAAGCACTTTATATTTGAGATTTCATGCAATATTTTGCACAAAACATGCATCCACCTTCTTTGTGAAATCTTCAATAATTTTAAGTGCATTCTCTTAGTTTAGATCAAGATTCTCAATGAATGGAGATTGTTCACAATGAGTTGCTGAATGGAGACTGTTCACAATGAGTTGCTAGTGAAGGTTGAAGAAGCCAATAGTGGTTCAACTCAATACTTGCTCACAAAATCTAAGAATTATACTTCAATCAATTATATAAGGAGAGGTTGAAAATTTAACTTTAATCGGTGATATGTGGAGAGGTTGCAACCCAAACGTTAATTAGTTACATGTGGAGAGGTTGGATCTTAATAGGACCAATCTATGCATCCACACTCTTATAGTGGAGCGTGGTAAGCCACTTTTCCCTTGGAGTTCATAAGTGATATTTGTACTCTATAATACACAATAGTCATCAACATTATGAATGTAGTCATGAGCATATTATTCAAACCAAAAGGAATGATAAATTATTCATACAATTCATGCTTTGTTCTAGGTGTAGTATTCCATTCATATCCTTCCCTAATTCAAATATGGTGATATACACTCTTCAAATCAATCTTAGTGAAATATCTTATGTCACTCAAACTATCAAACAAGTCATCCTTCCTTGGAATAATGTGTTAGAAAAAATGCTTTTGCACATAATTGTGGGTACTGGTCAAAGTGAAATTTTTACCTCCTGAATAAGCGTACTACATGTTTTGAAATATTACAGACTCGACGCAACTAGCAAGACCTAAATTCAAGGTCCAAAAGTAAAATAACATGCATTGAAGATTTATCTTCAAACGAGCCTCATTGCTTATAAAAGATGATAAAATGATCCCAAATGGAATTGTATGTCCACTCATTGGAAATACCCGATTATTCTTTTCACAATGCAAAATATGGAATCTCAATCAGACATCACATGAGTAAATTACAAGTATTTCTCTGTAATGTGAGATGCAACCCTCTGAAGTTTAAATTACCAACAACAAATTAGTTTACATTTTACATGCAAAACGATTTTTAATAGGATATGGTATCACACCCAAAATGACTTTCAATGCAACATACTCAAAAAATAAATAAAAATATATTTCTCCTTATGATGGACTAAGATTGATGGACTAAGATTTGTAGTCTGAAAGTTTTGTTGAGAATATAGAAATTTTCACATAAGTTCCCATATAAATCGATTCAGAAATAAAAATATGATTTTAAACCAAAGTGATGAGGTATGAATAAGGAAAAAGTATTGTAGAGTGTGCATAAGGTAAGTGCACAAAAGACAAGGGTTGTACGCATCACATAAGGTTTAAAGGGGTCACATAAAGAAATGTTTTACCACAAAATCGCACCTCAAACATAATGGGGAGTGAATAAGATAAGTTTTGGATTCACAACATCTTAAGCTTGAAGGGGAGTGGATAAAAGACAAAATATTGTGGAGGAGAGTGCATAAAAGAAAAAATATTGTGGATTATACATAAGACAAAATTTGGTGAGTGAACATAACACTGTATGAGGTGGTACGTGAGTAAGTGTGCATGAGGTGGCACATGAGGCATGTTTTAAAGGTATGTATCATCTAATGTTTAAAGGAGCTCATAAAACTTATGTGCCATGAAATACACTCCATTTCCCTTACATGTCACACAAACCAAAACTTGTGTGCCATGCAATACACGTCACGAACCTTACATGTTGCACCAACCAAAACTTTTGTGCCATGTGATATACATGTTTAAACTTATTTCTCGTATGGAATGGTGTGTCGCACCAAAAGTAAGTTTTAATGAGATATGGTACATAACACACACAAAAATTCAATGCAAAATAGTGTTTCACGCATAAAAAATCCAATGCAACACATATAAGGAAACATATTAGGATGAATTTCAAAGGAAGGTCTACATTCTATATTGCACCACCAAAAAAATTAGGTAAGTGTGACATAAGGGGTTTCAAAGTATATCACACACAGTAAGATTTGGTGCAATACATCCAAAACAAATTTTTAAACCAAAGATTATGAAGTGTGAATACGATAATCTGTAACATATCATACTCTTAGGTTGGGTCGTGTTACTACCAAATTGACTAAAATACTGATTCAAATACGAAAATATACACATCATGACATACAAGCATGCTATTATAATTGATTCCTAAGAACATAAATGAAAATGATTTAAACATTCACAACAACAATTAAACACTAAAAACATAAATCAAACACATCATGCAACATAACATTCACACCATAAACAACATAGTGATCACATCACTTATCTTTTAAAAACGTTTTACACAATTGGTTGCAGACGAAAGACATTCCACCCGACCATAGACTATGTTGCTCAAATTATCTGAGCAGTAAGTCACCCCCGAGATGGGGATATGAGTCCACAAGGACAGATAGGCTCCCATGGGTTTCTACAACTCACTGTAACAACTCAAAACTCACTAAAATCCCAGTGACGACTTAATAAGGAATTTGATTTGTCAATTGAACTCCATATTAAGTTGTCAATTGAAGCACAACACCACACATGCAACTTATATACTTTGCAATAATGGCATCCAGGTATCGATACTGGAAAAAAAATATGCATTTTGATATGAAGACATTATGTATGAAGGAGTGATCGACTAAAAATGTTAAACATCATGGTGAGGAGGATCCACCAATATACAACAATGGATTTGCAAATTTTATCTACATAAAAGGATGAAGTACCGACACATGAGAAATGATCATATGTGAAGCCAAAATGATAAGTAATGAAAACATATACTGCAAAGATTGAACATGGGATCACGTTTAAGCTACACCTGTCCAACAGTGAATATGAGGCAAAGGAGTTACACTCATCATTTCTCCAAGAAAATCGATTATTTTCTTGTTATTCATTTGGAATCCTTAGGAATGTATCTAACGGTCAAAATAATTTATTTGGCACTGTAGTCTATTTTTATGTGTATTTTTTGCATTTTTATTTCCATTCATCTGGAAATGTTTGTATGAATTTGTTAGCATAGGACTATAGATGGTTGTTTACTACTAGACTATTCTAGGTTTGTTGTCATTTACTCATATTCTTGTCTTTATTCTTAGTGAACTATTTCTTGGGTCATTAATAGAAGGATGCGTGGTCCCGTGATTTCTTTTCTGGCCATTGTTAGTCATGTCTAGGAACATTCATTTACATCTTATATTAATTGCATTTCATTTTTTAGTTTGGGAAACCATCAATGGCAAACAAGGCTAAAACTGATAAAAGCCAAAATTAGTAATGGTTAATCAGATAGAATCTGGATGGGTTCCTTATTCCAAATGGTGTGAGGTCTAATTGGGACTTCTTGTTGAGGCTAACCCGTGTTGTTCATCAAGGTCATTTCAACCCATCAACAAAATTGGTGCTAGAAGGAGGGTTGAATGATAATTTAGCCCACATGGAACCATTTTTTTAAATGTTTTAACCATCCCATGTATCCTCTTAACTTTGTATGGGATCACTCTTTGAGTCTTTCAAGACCATAAGGTGGTATCCCAGTAAAGACAATTGATCTCTAGTCAAATTTGAAGTTCAGTGGTGAAGGGAAAGTCTCTACATTCATGCATCTTAATCAATTTAACATTGCACGTCAAAATCTTAAAATTGTTATGGACAATGAAATATATTGATTGTTTATCCTCATGTTGTAAGGACGAATCAATTCTTGGTATAGGACATTACTAGTTAAATTGATCCATAGTTGGGAATAATTCATGGAAATATTTATCATTGCTCATATAAATTATGATTATAAATAACTCTATAATGAACTTGAAGAAATATGTACGAATAGAAATGAACCTCTAGATGATTTCTTTCAAAGGGTTGTGCAAATTTACCATAGGTTTCCTGAAAGTGAAAAACCATTAGACTAAGAAATCCTTGATTGTTTTTCATACCTTCTCTCCATCCCTTAAGAAGGAAATCTAGAAAATGAAAAGGTCTCTAACCTACAAGAAGTTATCTCTCAATGCTCTAATTCATATTTACACAATGAAAATTCAACCACCTCCCATCACATAGAAATATTTTCAAACATAGAGACCACACATGCTCACCTTCAAGTTTCTTGTACTCTGCAATATGTTTTTCAAGCATAATCAAATGGTAGTATTCTAAAGGACGATTTCAAACCTATATTTAATGAAGAATCAATTTCTGGGTTTGTTGTAGATTTGAATGATTAGTTATAACTAGGAAATATAGATCCTATATCCTTCAATGAAAATTATGAGTTGAGGGAAGAGGGTAGAGAAGACATGATTTCTAACCAATACTTTGTCATTGGAACAAACTAATTACCATAGAGTATGTAAATTATTTTAGAGAGTGCAATCAAATGTTGTAAAAGCACTAATAAAAAAATTAATTTCATTAATTCAATTGCCAAAGTGAGTATTCTATACTCATACTTTGTTATAGTTCAAATATGGATTTCATAGAAAGAATCATTGATGTGTCTCCATTGGATAATCACTAACAACGAGTATATTCATTTTGAGTTTTGTTCTATTAGTTCTACTTTTCATAAATTTGGTTAAGCACTTTATATTTGATATTTCATGCAATATTTTTCACAAAACATGCATCCACTTTCTTTTTGAAATCTTCAATAATTTTAAGTTCATTGTCTTAGTTTAGATCAAGATTCTCCATGAATGGAGACTATTCGCAATGAGTTGCTAGCAAATGATGAACAAGCCAATACTAGTTCAACTCAATACTTGCTCACAAAATATAAGAATTATACTTCAATCAATTATATAAGGAGAGGATGACGAAAATTATAGGGGAGGGATTTGTGGCTAGGGTTTCCCTAGACGCATCCCTTTCCATAGGCCTCTCCTTCCACTCGTTGTTTGACATTGCAGGTTTTTTCATTGATCTGGGGTGCCTTCCCAACTCCCTATTTTTGGGCTTCGTTGGATGTCGATTGTTGGCTTGGCCTGGGAAGTGCACTCTCTTTTCTGAAAACCCTTTTCGACGCCTACGATGGGTCTGTTCTAGTGTGGATATGGGGTTTTTTGTTTGGGATTGTGTTTGTTTCTCTTGCTTCAATTATTATCCTTGATGATCTGGTGACATATGGGATTTTTTGTCATGCTACAGTCTTATTTTCTTTGGTGTGGCTCTCACTCTTTTTGGTGGCTATAAGAAGTATCAATATTTGGTTTCTTCGTCATTTTGTTGGTTCGTTTAGGGCATGATGCATATGCAGAGGTGTGATTCTCCTGGTGCAAAGGTGTTGATGTCGTGTTTCAACGTTTTTTGGTGGCAAGGGTTTGGATTTCTGCTTTCCTCTTTTGAACTGGGGCCTTGTGTAGTGGGTGTCGGGGTTTTTCTGCATTCTTATATAGTGATCATGTCTCACATATGTTTCAGTGTTTGGTTTGGAGATTTGAGGTCCTTCTTTTGGGTGTGTAGTGTTGCTTTATGTTTTCTGGGTCAGCACTTCGAGGTCCTATCATTGGGTGTGTATTTATTTGGCCTCACTCTTTTGGTTGCGGGGTGGTGTATCATTTTTGGTTTAGGATTACATCGATTATTTGGTTTCTCTGGTTATAGTTCTAGTGAGAATTGTATGTCGCTTTGTCATGGTCCATCTAGCCTATAGAGTTTTCTTTGGGGTCTTCCTCTGTTTCTTTTTCACGACAAAGTTTGATTCTTTTTCTGATTACTTTGCTTTCTATGGATGTTTGGTGGATGTTGGTGTTAGGATTCCTTCAGTTCTTCTCTATTGTCGGCAAGGCTCCTCTCTCTATGCTCATATTTGAATGTTTATTTCATTTTCTTAAGGCTTTTTAGTTTATTTGTTGGTGTTGGTTTATATAAGCCTGGTTCACAAATACAACGTTTTTCCTTGTATCTTCAAAATGTAATTTTGGTTTCTAATGAAATAAAAATTACATTTTTTCCGAGGAAAAATAAATAAGGAGAGGTTGCAACTTGACCTTTAATCGATGATATGTGGAGAGGTTGCAACCCAAACATTAATTAGTTACATGTGGAGAGGTTTGATCTTAGTAGGACCAATCTATACATCCACACTCTTCAGTTTTGATTGGAAAAGCCACAGTGTTGTCAATAGATTGTCGACGTTTCGGATCCAGATCAAGATCCATCTTCAGGACAAAGAGCCTGGGTTTAAGAAAAAGGGAAGAGCTGGTATAAATACTGGAAGTGGGAAAGTTTTTTAGTGTCGGCTAAGTAGAATTATTTAATAAATTTAATTATTTTCTAAGATATTTCTAGGGTTTATTAATTTTTTGTTTATTAAAGGTTATAATAGTTTATTAATAATTTTAGGGTTTTTTATTTATATTTTATCATTTAATGTTCTAGGGTTTAGTTAATAGGTAAAAAGTGGATTCTTAAATTTTTATTTTAGGGTTAGGTTAATATAATCTGAGGTTAAGGCATAAACTAATTAATTAAAAAGAAGAATTAAATGTTTGTTTTTGAGTTTAATATTAGGGTTTCTGAATTTGTTATAAGGTAAATAATGGGTTCTTATTAATTTAGTGTTGTGTATTAATGTCTTCATTTAGAATAATAGGTTCTAGGGTTAGGTTATAGGTATTTAAGTAATGTATGAGAAAATAGGGTTTTTTCTTTTCTTGTTAATCTATATTTTAAGTGTTTTATTACTACAGGGTTAATTTATATTAATCAATTAAGTTCTTAGTTTTTT
>JZKD02S1970028.1:16003-35481 GCA_000966675.3 Picea glauca | reverse complement strand
TCATCCATGTTCATAAGAACAGTAGCGCCTCCTTTATCCGCCTTGAGAATAACCAAATTATCATCGTTTCTTAGGTTCTTTAGGGCTACACGTTCCTCTTTATTCATATTACTTTTTGGAGGTTTGGCTTTGCGTAGGATGACTGCGCAGTCTTGTCTAATTAATTATTTGTCTTCGTCACTAAGATTTTGTATGTCGTCCTCTATGCAGAAAATAATATCATCTGTGGGGATGGAGGTTAGTGAGACCGTGAAGCTTAATCCTCTTCCTAAAACAGCCATTTCCATTTCATTCAGCACGCGCACAGATAGGTTAACCATGTTCTTTGCGTTGGTGTCCGGGTCGTTTTTGTTGTTCAGAAGTCGTTTTAACTGGGACGCGTGTCTGTTGTGAGCTTCTGTGCATGCTTTCTTAGCAATCTATTGACAACACTGTGGATTTTCCGATCAAAACCGAAAATCCCAACCATAGCAATCTCACTCATCATCCACACTCTTATCGTGGAGTGTGGTAAGCCACTTTTCTCTTGGATTTCATAAGTGATATTTTTACTCTACAGTACACATTAGTCATCAACCTTATGAATATAGTCATGAGCACATTATTCAAACCAAAAGGAATCATAAACCATTCATACAATTCGTGCTTTGTTCTAGGTGTAGTATTCCATTCATATCATTCCCTAATTCAAATATGGCGATAGACACTCTTCGAATCAATCTTAGTGAAATATCTTATGTCACTCAAACTATCCAACAAGTCACCCTTCCTTGGCATCATGTGTTAGGAAACAAGGGGGATATAATCATCAAGTCTAACACCAAGGAGGCATTAACTCACAAAATATAGAAGATTAAGACACCAAATATATAGTGGATAACCCTCTCGAGAAAAAATTGTATTGTTAAAAGAAAAACTTTATTACTATCCTCAATATATAACACTCCAATAAATGCCCTTAAAAATGGACCACAACCTCTTTAAATAGATATCACGTACCAATCAAATGAAAGGACGAGGATTAAAGATTTTGATTGTTGGGAGTATCATAGTATTTGAATCCTGCATGTTCAAGATACATTTGTGACTATTGGATCATAAGTGCACAATGACACACTAAGAAACACACATGACTAAAGTTAGATTAGACAAACATTAGACCAAGTTTATCTTAAGCAATCCATCGATGTTTAATATCCAGACACCACACCTTAATATAAATCGAGAATGAGGAAGGATTTAAAAAACACCAAAATCGGAAGGAAGGAGGCATTATATACTATCCCACCTTAATTATATCTTCCTTTGCATGTAATATAGATCAAAGATGACAAAAATTAGCTACTATCAAGGGATTAGTGAAGATGTTTGCAAATTTATTTTTTGTAGGACAATATGTCAAGGTAATGATATGATATTGAATAAGTTGTTGACTAAAATGTATGTGTATCTCAATGTGCTTTATGCATTGGTGCTCAATTTGGGTGCCTAATAATCTAAATGTCACTCTAACTATGGAACCATATAGTAGTGGGTTGTTCTTGCATAATACCAAAATTGGAGAGGACCTTTTGAAGCCGAAGTGCTTCTTGACCTACATAAAATATTTGTATGCACTTTTTCTATGTAGAATCCTAAAGAGATGGATACATATTTCTTGCAAGACTGAGTAACAAAACCCAAATCAAGTATTGATGCCTCAACAACCCCCCAAATCCATCTTCTTGGGGCCCTTCCTAAAAAATTTTGAATCAAATATTTTTATTTCTAAGTCCATTAATTGTATCCTCTTAGTTTTTAATCGTTGAACGCGTGTTGTTTGAATGGGTGATTCTTGCTTGACAACATGTTGTACTATTCCACCTCATGTTGTAGTCATGATTGAGTATGGAAATAGTCTTACTGAGATTATTTGTGTTGCAAAGTGGTTCTTATTTCATGTGTTACATTTGCATGTGTATTGCATGCCTTTTGGTTCTTTGACTAGCCCTGACCCCATGAAAGTGCCATATATTGTCACTTGGGTTGATCGTAACATCTATAAGGCATAATGTGTCTCTGAATGATTTTTCAAAATGAATTGACACTTCTACCAAATGCTCTAGACATCAAGTGTTTGTTTTTGCACGATAAAATCTCTTAGTTATTGATGGATAATCTTAGTTCTAGTTCACATATTGAAAGAATGTGTAACACAAATGTCAGAATAATTGACAGAACTAAATTCAAGTAAAGCAATGGCAAGAACAAGCTTCGAGCTTCTATTAAAAAATGTTTTGGAACATAATTTTGGGTACTGGTAAAAGTGAATTGTTTACCTCCAGAATAGACCTACTACATGTTTTGTGATATTATAGACTTGACGCAACTAGCAGAACCTAAATTCAAAGTCCAAAAGTAAAAGAACATGAACTGAATATTTCTTATCAAATCAGCCTCATTGCGTATAAAATATTATAAAATGATCACAAATGGGGTTGTATGACCACTCATTGGAAATCCCTGATTATTCTTTTTGAAATGAAAAATATGAAATCTCAATCGCTTATTTCATGACATATAATAAATATCATTGAGTCGGTAGTTGATGTTACTATCTGCATTAAGAGAGTCAAATCCTAGATCATATTGCTTGTAGCATGACTACGGGCTGGTGGGGAGAGAGAGCAAGTGGGATGGTTGGAATAGTATTCGCTTACCTAAAATATAGAATTTGGGTCTACATCCAAAGCTATATCTATCTAGGGAAGGAAGTCTCTACATGTTCGTCCTTGCAAGCAAGAGAAAGAATCAATGGCAAGGTCGTGGGATGAATAAGCACTTGAATACTAGGGATGACCACAACCTTGGGTGATGATTTAGTTATAGGGATTTCTCCATGATGTGGGGTGCAACCCTCTGAAGTTTAGACCAACTACGAAATTTTTTTGTTGTAGTTTACATGTCAAACGTAAAACAATTTTTAATGGGATATGGTATCATACCCAAAATTTCTTTCAGTGCGACACACTCAAAAAATAAATAAAATTATATTTCTCCTTATGATGGACTAAGCTTATATTTCTCCTTATGATGGACTAAGCTTTGTAGTCCGAAACTTTCGTTGAGAATACAAAAAGTTTCACATAGGTTTCCATATAAATCTATTCAGAAATAAAAATAAGATTTTAAACAAAAGTGATGAGATATGAATAAGACAAAAGTGTTGTAGAGTGTGCATAAGGTAAGTGCATAGAATACAAGGTTTGTATGCATCACATAAGGTTTAAAGGGTGTCACATAAAGAAATGTGTTACCATGGTATCACACCTCAAACATAATTGGGAGTGAATAAGACAACTTTTGGATTCACAACATCTTAAGTTTGAAGGGGAGTGCATAAAAGACAAAAAAAAATGTGGATTATACATAAGACCAAATTTGGTGAGTGCACACATAAGACAAGAGTTTTGGGTAAGCGTACATGAAGTGGCACATGAGGCAAGTTTTAAAGGTACATATCATCCAATGTTTAAAGGAGCTCATAAATTATGTGTCATATGATACACTCAATTTCCCTTACATGTCGCAACAACCAAAAATTATGTGCCATGTGATACACTTCACAACCCTTACATGTTGCACCAACCAAAACTTATGTGCCATGTGACATACTCCATGTATCGGGCTTAAACTTATTTCTCATGTGAAATGGTGTGTCACACCTTAAGATTCAATGTGATACGGTATATCGCACACAAAAACATTTAACGCAACACATATAAGGCAACATATTAGTACAAGTTTCAAAGGCATGTCTCCATTCTATATTGCACCACCAACAAAATTATGTAAGTGTGATACAAGGGTTTTCAAAGAATATCACATACAAAGTATGATTTAGTGCAACACAAAAAAAAAAAAAAATTAAACCAAAGATTATGAAGTGTGAATAAGACAATTTGTAACGTAATTAATTCCTAGGTTGGGTTGTGTTACTACCAAATCGACTAAAATATCGATTTAAATGCGGAAATATACAGATCATGACATACAAGCATGCTATTATCATTAATTCTTAAAAACATAAATGCAAATGATTTAAACATGCACATCAAAAATTAAACACACATAACATAAATCAAACACATCATGCAACATAGCATTCACACCATAAAAAACATAGTGATCATATCACTTATCTTTTAAAAACATTTCACACAACTGGTTGCATACAAATGACATTCCACCCAGCTATAGACTATGTTGCTCTGATTCTCTCAGCAACAATTCACCCCCAAGCTAGGGCTATGAGTCCACAAGAACATATAGGTTCCTATGGGTTTCTACAGCCCACTGTGACAACTCAAAACTTACTAAAATCCTAGTGACAACTTAGTAAGGAGTTTGAGTTGTCAATTGAACTCCATATTAAGTTGTCAATTGAAGCACAAAACCACACATGCAACTTATATACTTTGTAATAATGGCATCCAGATATCGATATTGGAAAAAAAATATGCATTTTGATCTGAAGATATTATGTATGAAGGAGTGATCGACAGAAAATGTTAAACATCATGGTGAGGAGGACCCACCTATATAAAACAATGGATTTACAAATGTTATCTACATAAAAGGATGAAGTACCGACACATGAGAAATAATCAAATGTGAAGCCAAAATGACAAGCAGTGAAAACCTATATTGTGAATCTTGAACACGGGAGCATGCATAAGCTACACATGTCCAACAATAAATGTGAGGCAAACGAGTTACACTCATCATTTCTCCAAGAAAAACGATTATTTTATTGATATTCATTTGGAATCCTTAGGCATGTATCTAACGGTCAAATGGGGAATGAGGTGGCACCAAATTTATATTAAATTGAATATAATGGAGTCCTCTTGAAGAAAAGGAAAAATATGTAATTTGGAAGGCCAAGAAATGAGAGGGTCAGTTTCCTGAATGAAACTGAAATTTCCAATTGGCCATCAGGCCAAGAGAGGGCGACTATTTTGTAAATGATTATAAATGCTAGAAACTCTAAGGAGAAGAGGCTTTAATGAGAAGAAGCCATTTTTGGCCAAGCTATTTTCTAGAGAACTCTAATTCATGTGTGTACCTATTGTGGACTATCTTGTTACTTTTACTCGACATTGGAGTTGTGTAAGAATGTATATAGCACTCTAGACTATTATTATGTGTATTTGTTGCATTTTTATTTATGTTCTTCTAGAAATGTTTTTTTGAATATTTTAGCATAGGACTATAGACGGTTTCTTTAATACTGGACTATTCTAGGTTTGGATTCATTTACTCATATTCTTGTTTTTATTCTTAGTGAATTATTTCCTGGGTCATTAGTAAGAGCATGTGTGGTCCCATGCTTGCTTTTCTACCCACTGTTAGTCATGTTTGGGTGTTATATTTTCATTAGTTTTGTTAACATTAGATTTACCATAGATTTTTTTATCTTATTTTAACATTCAATAATCATATACTGAAATATATAAGAAACAAATACACACGCACAAGAAGACACAAATATTTATCTTGGGAAAACCCCAAACTCAGAGAAAAACCCAACCAACTTTTCTTAGAGAGAATATTCCAATACAACCATGAACAAGCTCTAATCACAAGAGAAAAACAACAATGAAGAACCAAATAATTATCTCTTCTTCTTTTCAAACCCTAGTGAGTGTAGACAACTGAGTCACCACAGAACTGGCACAAGATAGGTGCATCACTACGGCACCATATAACTGGCGCAACTGGTAACTACAACTGTAGTTGTTACGACAATTGCAACTGTAACTGGCACGAAGCAACTAGGAAGCACCACACAACATTAGCGCAAATCTTCCATAGGTAGCGCACAAGAGAGATCACCAAGAACCACCAAGAATATCCTTCCCCAAGTGGGGCACACTCTCCAAGAGAACCAGAAACCAAAAATAACGAAACTGCAACTGCAACTGCCTAGTGCACACTGCATAAGGAGATTTATGTGGTTGTACAAATGAACTGACCCAGACTCGTATTTATACTAATTTGGGCACCTGTCTAGGGCCAACTTCTTATTTTGGGTCTTCAAATTTACTTTATTATTTATGTACGCCGACTTCTCTTCCTAGAAATTATATTTCCACTTTATTATTATTTCTTGTGGTCCAACTTCTCTTCTGTGGTATTCTATTTCACTTTATTATTTTTCGGGGTGTCCTTCAATTGTTCAATGGTATTCCTTTGACTTCTTGGAATCTTCTTCTTCTCTAAGAAAAGATGTCTAGGCGGAAAATACCTCCCATAGCTACCAAAACATCAACACTCCCTCTTAGCTAGGGAGGTATATTTCCACGATGTCTTCATCTAGTAGTCCACTGACTACTTTACAATAAACTAGTAGCACACAACTACTAACAAACAGTCTAGTAGTCTCCATGGAAATCAACTAGTAGCACACGGCTACTACAATGCCATCTAATGGAACACAATTGTTTCCAAGTCATAATAGTACACAACTACTGTCACAGTGGTACACAATCATTTCCATAGTAGTACACAACTATTGTCGAGTGGTACACAACCACCGCCAGTGGTATAAAACCACCGATATAGTAGTACACAACCACTTCCAGTGGTACACAACCACTGTAGTAGTACACAACTATTGTCCAGTGATACACAATCACTGTCAATGGTACACAACCACCGTAGTAGTACATAACTATTGTCCAGTGATACACAATCAACACTAGTTGTACACAACCACCGTAGTAGTACACAACTACTTTCCAGTGATACACAATCACCACCAGTGGTACACAACCATTTTCCAGTGATACACAATCACCACCATAGTCTCGTGAATATTTAGCAATCCACTAGTAGCAGACAACTACTAGCATGTTGTCCAGTAGCACACAACTACTTCCATAGTCTCATGATTACATAGCAATCAACTAGTAGCACACAACTACTAGCATGTTGTCTAGTAATACACAACTACTGCCATAGTATTACAACTACGATGTGATGTTTCTCCTCTCCTAGTAGTCTTATTCACACCTAATCCACTGGGAAAGACTACGACCATATCGCCAAGGCTACGCCATGGTCCAAGACCATGCTACAAGTATTATTCACATCTAGCCACCTCATATGGTGTAGGAAAGACTTGTACCCGACTATGCATTACTCCCTCAGTCACCTCACATGACTGATCTGGGAAACCCTTGGCCAAAGGGGTTAGCCTGATGGAGGAGAAATATCGCACCTCCCTCTCAACGAGGGTGTACGTTCTACATAATGCCAAGATTGTCTCTGAAGTACTCATACTTCACTCTAGATAGAGGCTTGGTGAGAATGTTCACTACCTGCTCAATTATGGATAATGTACCAGAGCTCCACAACTCCTCTCTGCATCATGTCTCGGATGTAGTGGTATTTGATATCTATATGCTTTGACTTGTCATGAAATATAGGATTCTTTGAAATCTTCACACAACTTTGATTGTCACAATGTATCAAAGTTGGCTCCAACTCTAGATCAAATATCCCTACAAGTAGCTTTTGAAGCCACGCTACTTCACGGCTTGCAACACTAGTTGTGATATACTCTACCTTTGTTGTACTGAGTGCCACTGACATTTGATTCCTACTTAACCATGAGATCATACCTAATCCCAATTTGAAGCAACATCCAAATGTGTTTTTCTGGTCCACTTCACTCCCTGCCCAGTCAAAGTCTGTATAACCCTACAACTTCACATCTCCATCCAAGACATATCTCAATCCATATCTAACTGTACCATGTAGGTACCTCAACATATGTTTTTTAGCTATCCAATGTACATGTCTAGGCTCGACCATGTATTGACTCAAAGTGATCACTATAAAATGTATGTTTGGCCTGGTGTTAACCAAGTACATCAAGGATTCAATCAACTATCTATACATTGTGGGATCCACCAAATATGAAGATGAATCACTCAAGAGATTCAGTTTTGTCGTCATAGGTGCGGCCATGGACTTGCAGTCCATCATCCTGAATCTCTGCAGGATCTCAACAGTATATTTTCCTTGGCTAAGTAAAATCTCATCTGGTCTTTGCCACACCTCCAATCCCAATAAATAATACATCAGACCTAGATCCTTCATTTCGAACTATGAAGTGAGTTCCCTCTTTCACCCATCTATGATATTCTCATCCCCTGTAAGAATAGGTCAACCAATATCAAGGGGAAACCATCCTCAAGCTCATCAAAAATAATTATCTAGCATATCCTACCATGGGTGCCTACACAAATCTTTCTTCAATCTACCGACATGAGACTCCTTCTCATGCATCTTATGGTTTCTCTATGTACACTTGTTTTGGATACTAGAGCAAGTGTCTCGTCATAATATTCTCACTCTTGTTGGGAGAATCCCTTGGCCACAAATATAGCTTTGTACATATCTATGCTACCATATGCAACATGCTTGATCTTGTAGATCCACTTTGGAAGTCACTACTGACTTCCCTTCTGATCTCGGAACCACTTTCCACGCATCATCATAACATCCTTTCAAACTTGTTGCGTTGCAGCTTCCTCATAAGTGGAAGGTTCTTCCTCATCGATGCCACATAGATGGAAAACATGTGTGGTCTCGTGCTCTCTCTAGAGCTAAGGAAAAATCCATATCCCAATCCTTTTGACTGACTGCCTCCTCTGTCATTGTAGAAAAGTATATTGAAACAAGGGACTCCTCCCAAGAGACATTGCATCTCCTAGAATCCTCTAAGGCTATGATCTAGCCTTCTCAACTCATGGCACTTGTCTTCTAGTCCTGGAAGACGTCTCTCTCTCCCACCTGAATCTGAGGGGGAACTTCCTCTAAATGATCTAGTCTTCCTCTGAGTCATCTGACTCTCTCTGAGATCAGGCTCACTCTAAGTCAGCATGCTCCCTCTGAAGCTTGACTCCCTCTAAGTTTATTTAATATTTGGAGCCATCTTATCCTTCTGCATCTGTTGACTTCCTCTAAAGTTTGATCTCATATGAATTGTCGTGGGGAGGTTGTTCCTCCCTACTGGATCCTGAGGGATGAATCCATATGAACTTTAGCTCCTTCTGAGCTGGTACTTGGTGGGGCCACCTACCTCACCACTGGTGGATCCATCTTCTCATCCTCATGATATGGCTCATTAATTCCATATATCTACATCTCCTTTGCATCTTGCAAAGTATCACAAGACCATGTTGATCTCTTCCTGGTCACTGCAACGATTATGGGTAGGCCCTTATATCTCTAATGACTCTTCCCGGTGATTTGAAGAGTGATCAACTGAACTAGAGGGATATATATGGTCATCTTCGGAGCCTTCTACTCCTTACAATCAATCTCCATATGAGATACTATGTATCCCGTAAAATTATCCTTCTTATGAGAAGGTTCTGACTTCATCCTCTTCTCCTTCATTACATGGATGTGGACGGTCATGTACACAACTCTATGTTTGGAAAGTTTTCTCCATGTCTCAGCTAGAGACCATATAATTTGTTGCCTCCTACAATCATCATTATAGCTCCCTCTCAGAGTTATCACTTGTGACCTACCGGGAACAAGATAAACAACAAGGGAAAACAACAGACAAGAACAATGTTCGTATGGTAACAACAATAATAAAAAACAAGAATGGGAAAAATCGTCACAGTAGCTACTTCTCAAAGCTATCACCCGTGACCTGCCTGGAACAAGAGCCAAAACAAAATATAATAACAATAAATAAGAACAACACTCTTCAACACTCTTCTAGTGTTGTGACCAATAATTCCTCCATAGTAACCTGCCCGGAACAAGAAATAAGCACCAAGAAAACCTCCTAGACGAGTTCAATTTATCTTGTAAACAATTGCATCATTAATACTGAACAATGAGAATTTACTTAATGATCATCGTACCAACAATATTCAAGTGTTACTAAACATTTGATAGCAATAGTACTCAACAATAATAGACTTATAAATATTGTTTTTATGGTTACGAAACTTACTTAAGTTTTAGCAATATAAGATATCAAATTTGATATGCAAACCTGGAGTCTAGCTGCTATTATTCCATTTGTGAAATATTGTAGGATACATCGTCATTGCTTCCTCCAACTCTTGGGATTCCTCTGAGTGCACTTGATCTAAGATCCCTTTGGATCTACTGTCATTGCTTGGATAAATGTCATTTTTCCAAGTGTACGTCTCCTGCAAGCACCCTCATATTATATATAAGTACACCATCCAGCTTTGTCTTCTAATCTGAGACATTGCATCAATAATAAAAATTTAGAAATCTGAATTAGAAGGTTCAATGTCCAGGAAAATGTCAACAAGCCTAAAACCCTAAAAAATTCAATTTGATGGAAATTCAATCTAAGAAGTGGAGTAGGTGCGCTAGAGTAGGGAGAGTTGATTAGTGATGGAGTTTTTACCAATATATTTTATAATAAGTTATCAATGAGCTTGACAAATAAAACCGTGCAGCAACAAATCTCAGTAATGTGGCAAATCTCACAATATTCCTTCCAATGATTAGACTATTCTAAAGGAAACTTGCTCTAATACCATGATATGTTTTCATTAGTTTCGTTAACATTAGATTTACCATAGCATTTTTATCTTCTTTGACATTCAATAATCATATACTGAAATATATAAGCAATAGATAAACAAGCACAAGAAGACACAAAGATTTATCCTATGAAAACCCCAAACTCGGGGGAAAACCCAACCAACTTTTCTTAGAGAGAATATTCCAATACAACCATGAACAAGCTCCAATCACAAGAGAAAACCAACAATGAAGAACCAAATAATTATCTCTTCTTCTTTTTAAACCCTAGCGAGGGTAGACAACTGAGTCACCACAGAACTAGCGTAAGATAGGCACATCACTAGCGCACCACATATATGGCACAACTAGTAACTGCTATTGTAGTTTCTACGACAACTGCAACTGCTACTATAAATGCAACTGCGATTGGCATGAAGCAACTGGGAAACACCACAAAAACTTAGCACAACTCTTCCATAGGTAGCGCACAAGAGAGATCACCAAGAACCACTAAGAATATTCTTCCCCAAGTGGGGCGCACTCTCCAAAAGAACCAGAAACTGGAAATAGTGAAACTGAAACTGCAAATGCTTAGTGTGCACTGTAGAAGAAGAGTTGTGTGGTTGTACAAATGAATTGACCCAGACTTGTATTTATACTAATCTGGGTGCCTGTCTGGGGCCAACTTCTTATTCTAGGTCTTCAAATTTACTTTATTATTTATGTGGGATGACTTCTCTTCCTGGAAATTATATTTCCACTTTATTATTATTTCCTGTGGGCCAACTTCTCTTATGTGGTCTTCTATTTCACTTTATTATTTTCCACGATGTTCTTCAACTATTCAATGGTCTTCATTTGAATTCTTGGAATCTTCTTCTTCTCTAAGAAAAGTTGTCCAAGAGGAAAATACCTCCCGCAACTACCAAAACATCAACATTGGGAACATTCATTTTCATCTTAGATTAGTTGCATTTCACTTTTCAGTTTAGGAAACCATCAACGGTGGACAAGGATGCAACCAATAAAATCCAAAATTAGTAATGTTTGTTGGGACAAAATATGGATGGCTTCCTTATTCCAAATGGTGTGAGGTATAATTGGGACTTCTCACCAAGGCTAACCCGTGTTGTTGATCAAGGTCATTTCGACCCATCAAAAAAAGTGGTGCTAAAGGAGGGTCGAATGATAAGTTGACCCACATGGAGCCATTTTTTAAAAACTTTTTAACCATCCCATGTCTCCTCTCAATGTATTTGTATGCGATCACTCTGAGTATTCCAAGACCATAAGGTGGCATCCCAGTAAAGACAATTGATCTCTTGTCAAATTGTAAGTTCAATGGTGAAGGGAAAGTCTCTACAATCATGCATTTTAATCAATTTAACATTGCACGTCAGAATCTTAAAATTGTTTGGGACAATGAAATATATTGATTGTTTATCCTCATGTTGGAAGGTCAAATCAAGGATTGGTATAGGACATTACCATTTAAATCAATCCATGGCTAGGAATAATTCATGGAGATATTTATCACTACTCATGTAAATTATGATTATAAATAACTCTATAATGAACTTGAAGAAACCCATATGAATAGAAATGAACCTTTGGATGATTTCTTTCAAAGGGTTACACAAATTTACTATAGGTTTCCTGAAAGTGACAAATCACTAGACTAAGAAATACTTGATTTTTTCATACCTTCTCTCTATCCCTGAAGAAGGGAATCTAGAAAATGAAAAGGTATCTTACTTACATGAAGTTATTTCTCAATGTTCTAATTCATATTTACACAATAAAAATTCAACCACTTCCCATCACATAGAAATATTTTCAAACATAGAGACCACACATGCCGACCTTCAGGTTTCTTGTACTCTACAATATGATTTTCAAGCACAATATGAGGGTAGTATTCTAAAGGACGATTTCAAACATATATTTAATAAAGAATCGATTTATGGGGTTGCAGTAGATTTGAATGATAAGTTAGAACTAGGAAACATAGATCTTATATCTTCCCATGAAAATTATGAGATGGGGGAAGATGATAGATAAGACATGATTTCTAACCAATAATTTGTCATTTAAACAAAGGAATTTCCATCATAGTACATAAACTCCATAAGCTCAGCATGGCAACATACTAGTGATGTTTCTTTAGAAATTATATCAATTGTTCACCCTGAATATCAAGAGAATAGGGAATATGTTGCAATCTATGAAAACTCTCCTAGTGAGGAAATCAAGTCATTTCCAAAGTTTAAATATTTTAATACCATGTACACAAATCTATTTGATAATGTCCACTTAGTGGATAATCCGCCAGCTTATCATGTAGTAGATGTAAGTTTTAAACCTTTTACATTAATACAATGCACACATAGATTCTTAACATGGAAAAGAAAATGATTACAATCACACATATACACAAAGATTTGCCTTGGAAACCCAACCAAGAAAACCAACAACCTAATTTAGATCTGCACCTCTAATTCTATTCATAATCCCACTTTATCGTTTACAATACAATATATAGGATTCTGCAGAATCCAAAAAACCCTTAATCCATTGACCCGGATTAGATTACAACCTTAATTCCTTAACCAAAATCACAAACCATAAGTTGAAATACCATGCACCACTAAACCTCTAAAGGATAAAAACCACCCTCGCCAAAGGTGAAATACCACCCAAAACTTTGGCGAATAAACCCCCCAAAACAAAAATTGGGGGGACCCACAATTGTGCAAAGAATATAACACATATCCAAAATTCTCACACTTGTTGTTTTCTTCGCATACAAGGGTCACAAACTTTCATGATCAACAGTCCAGGGAAGAAATTCTCATTGATTCTCAACACCAAGAGAACTTCTCAATTTTCACAGACTTTGTTAATGAATCTGCAACCTTCTCCAAAGTGTCCACCTTCACTAGCAACACCTTCTTCTCTTCAACAATGTCTTTGATAAAATGATATTGAACATTGATATGCTTGGTCTTGGAATGATAATCTAGGTTCCTCACCAAGAAGATTGCAATTTGATTGTCACAATCTATCCTTACAGCTTGTTGTACCAATCCAATACCTAAACACAATATTTATAACCATACTTCTTCCTTACTTTCATGGGGGGTTGTCATGTATTCAAATTTTTTAGTTGAGAGCCGCTACATATTTCATTTTTTTCATCCAACTGATTTCTCCTCCAAATAGGTTAAACACATACCCACTTGTAGATATTATGTGATCTGGATCTCTAGCTCCATCTACATCAACAAATCCATGCATGTCTAACATTCTATTCAATCCTAGTATTCCTTGGTAACATAATCCATAAGTAGTATCACCACACAAATACTTGAAAATCCTCTTTATTGTTGCCCATTGCTCCTTCCTTAGTTTTGACATATACCTTCTCAAAACTCCCACTACGTGTGTAATGTCTAGTCTAGTACAAACCATTGTATACATCAAATTTATAACCACACTAGCATACAGAACATGGGACATGTCCTCTTCCTCTTCAAGTGTCTTCAAACAATGATATGTGGGTAACTTTATACCTATAGGAATAGGTACCTTGGCAGGTTTACATTCCTGCATGGTAAACCTCTATAATATTGACTCAACATATTTTCTCTAGTTCAACTAGATTTTTCTATTTTCCTAATTTCTTTTAATTTCCATTCCCAAAATAAAATTTGCAGCACCAAGGTCTTTCATGTCAAATTTATAGGACAACTGAGTTTTCACATCTTGGAAAATTTCCTTGTTTCCTATCAACAACATATCATCCACATACAATACCAAATAAATAATATGATCACTAACTAATTTGAAATACACACAATGATCAACTTTGCTTCTTGTGAAGCCAAGTCCCAACATATTAGTATCAATTTTTTTATACCACATCCTTGTTGATTTCTTTAACCCATACTTGGACTTTTTCAACATGCATACCGGCTCTTTTTTTCCTTTCTCTGCAAATCCTTCTGGTTGCTTCATGTATATTTCTTATTCCAAATCCCCATGTAGGAATGATGTCTTCACATCCATCTGTTGTACTTCAAAATCAAAATCGACAACAACAAATAAAAGAAATATAATAAAAGTTAACTTGGCATCAAGAGAAAAAATTTCACCAAAGTCAATTCCCTCTACCTAGGAATAACATTTTTCTATTGACTGAGCTTTGTATTTCTCCACTTTTCCTTTTGCATTCAAGTTCTTGTAAAACACCCATTTGATACCAATGGGATTTCTTCCAGTTGGAAACTCCACTAGATACCAAGCGTCATTCTTGTCCAAGGATGTCATTTCTTCAACCATGGTCTTTTCCAAAGTTTTCCATCCTGTGCATGCACTACCTCCCTAACAGTTCTAAGATCATCATCAATAATAAACAAAAAAAAAATTGAATGGAAATTAAGTGGAGTATACCTTTCTAGTTGCCTCTTTCTCAAAATGATCTCCTCAATACTAGAGTATGAGGCTCTTCTTCTTCGTAATCATGTTCTTATGTAGATTCTGATTCATTATCTTTCAATTCAAACTCTATTTTCTCTGGTTCTTCCTCCCTTGGTAGGACTTCTTGTTTGACAATATCTTTGATTTCTCTAAATACCACATCTTGTCTATAAACTACCTTCTTATTTTATGGGTTCCAAATCTTATAAACTTTAAGATCATCATTATATCCAATAAAGATACACTTTTCAACCTTTTTTTATCTAGCTTACTCCTATTTTCCTTTGGAACGTGTACATAAGCATCACAACCAAAAACATTGAGATGTGTCGGAGAGGGTTTATTATCATTCCATACCTCATGTGGAGTCATGTCATCCAACGCTGATGAGGGTAATCAATTTACCAAGTGACATAAAATGTCCATTGCCTCTTCTCATAATTCATATCCCAACTTGGCACCATTAAGCATGATCCTTGCTCTTTCCATCAACGTCTTGTTCATCCTTTCTACAACTCCATCATGTTGAGGTGTGTATGGAGTATTCTTCTACCTTGATATGCCAAACTTCTTACATGATTTCTTAAATTCATTCCTGCGGAATTCTCCACCATTATCTATCCTCAACACCTTAATTTTTTTCTCTACCTGATTTTCCACAAGAACCTTAAACTCTTTAAATTTTTCAAAGACTTCATATTTCTTCCTAAGGAAATAAATATATGTATTTCTCGAGAATTCATCTATAAATGAGACATAGTACACATAGTTACCTAGTGATGGAATCGTCACATGTCCAAGCACATCACTATGCACCAACTGTAAAATTCCCCCTACCCTTGTAGCACTAGAGGAGAATCTTATCTAATTCCACTTTCCTTGCAAGAAATGTTCATATAAATCAATATCTAGAGACAAATTTGACATACCTTCAACAATACCTTTACCATCTAGTACTTGAAGCCACTTCTCTCTGATATGCCCCAGTCTTTGATGCCACAACATAGTCTTTTCTCTAGAGATTGTAGGCGTTTTTCCTTCTTCAAATTTAATATCATGAACAATGGAACAATTGCACCCATCACCAATAGTGTTGTACAACATATTATATAGAGTTCCAATTTGAACTCCCCTCAACAACACCATTGTTCCTCGAACCATCTTGTAGGTTTCCTTTTCAAACATTGTTTTACACCTGCATTGTCCATCTTTCTTACATAAATCAAATTCCTCGCCAACCCTAGAATGTGCATAACACCAAGGAGTGTTCTAATCCTACCATCCATAAACTTATACTTGAATTTCCTTTGTCCTACAATTTTGGTTGTCAAGTTATCTCCCAAAAAAAAACATCACCCCTATCATACCTTTTATACTCGCAAAACCACTCCATGTGAGGATTCATATGAAAATATGCACCTGAGTCAACCAACCATGCCTCATGATATGCATGTGTGCTTGAAGAAGTCAAGTACACATTCCATCCTTTATCTACATAGTTTTTTGCTTCTATAGAAGGAGCATCATCAAATCCCTTCCCTCTCTCAACACTTTTGGATCTACATTTTTTCTTGCAATTCCCTTCTTTTCCACATATCCAACATGACTTTATGGATTTTCCTAGAGATTTAGATATCCCACTTGAAGACTTATTTTTATTTATTTCCTAGGAGTGTCCTCTTACAAATAAGGCATCTATGCTCTATCTTTCCATGATTTTCCACCTCATCTCCTCCGACAACAAGGATGATACCACATCATCAAAACTTAAATTAGTTTCATTACTTCCTATGGCCACAACCATACTATCTTGGGAGTTTGGTAAAGAGAAAAATAAATTGATATACTTATATTCATCAAAAATCTTAATATCAATAGACAATAACTGACTTATCATAGTATTGAAGGCATTCAGATGCTCTGTTACTAAGTCTCCATATTTCATCCTTAGGTTGTAAAAATTATTTCATGGGAAAAAAAATTTACCAGGGATTTAGACTGATACAAATCCCCTAACGTATTCCATAATTCCCTTGTTTTAGCTTCACCTGACACATTCAGTAATACTAAATCTGAGAGACACAACTGGATTGTGCTATTTTCCTTTTGAACCAACTTTGTCCATTATTTTGTTGACATTCCCATAGGTGCAGTACCTAGATCTACATTGACCCATTGATCTTTGTCTACTAAAATATATTCCATCTTGAGCTTCCACAGCTCAAAAAAAATCCCATTAAATTTTTTGGTCTCTATTTTTGAACTGCTCACCATTTCTTTTCACTGCATGAATCGACACAATAGAGATCCCATTGTAAGAAGGTTTAACATAGACCTAATACAAACCCTTGGCCACCAATGCATTCCTCTTAAGCCAATAATTAATCTAATACCAAATGTAAGTTTTAAACCTCTTACATTAATGTAATGCACACACAAATTCTTAACACGGAAAAGAAAACAATTGCAATCACACATATACAAAGAGAGTTACCCTGGAAACCCAACCGGGAAAACCAACAACCTAATTTAGAGCCACACCTCTAATTCTATTCATAATCCAACTTCATTGTTTACAATGCAATATATAGGATCCCACAACATCCAAAAACCCCCTAATCCATTGATCTCGATTAAATTACAACCTTAATTCCTTAACCATAATTAGAAAACCATGGGGTGAAATACCATGTGTCACTAAATCACCAAAGGCGAAACATTTCCCCTTCCAAAGGTGAAAAACCACCCAAAAATTTGGTGAATAAACCCCCCCAAAAAAAATTCATGGGATATTCCCTCGAAACCTATAATAGGGGGACCCACACATTAGGAACCTTATGTCCGTTTTTGGGAATAAAACACTGAGTGATGAAGGAGAGCGGGAAAAATTCCAAAATTTAATTGATCAAAGATCCATTGATAGTTCGATCCATCTAAGGCACACAATTATGAAAAACATTTGTAATCAAAATTTATTGAATATAAAGAAACAAAATTTGATCACAAAACCCTATTTTTGATGACTATGTTTCTTTTCCAAAAGTGAGTTTGAGATCTGATATATCATTCATTGATCCTATACAATTTGGAACTAGTAATCTCTATGCACAAACATCAATGGTAGAAGAGATGGAACATGAAACACCCAAAGAATTTACAGGTCCCCATGGGTAAATAACAACAAATAGACAAACCATCATCATGCAAGATAAAGGGAATGACGAGTTAATCCAAGAAGCATTGCCAACTAGATCTTCTACCGAGTCACAAGTTAATCTTTGCGAGAAAGTACATCACTTATCCTTGGATTTTGTTTCAATACTCCAACATTTCCCAAATGATTTTGATAATATTGTTGAAGATCTCTAGGATATATGTTTTGTGCTATGGTTTCCTCAAACCAACAAGTATCTAATACTTGCTATTTTGAACCTACTTTATAATGTTTCAATTCTTTGCATCAAACATACATGATACCTCATCAACACATATCTACACAATGCCTTAATACTCTTATAGATATTGAGGTAATTAAATGGTTACATTGGCTTTATGTTGTCACATAGTATTCGTTTATCCAGTGTAGGTTAGGTGAGGAGTAGCTTAGATTTTATCTCCATTCCTATTTTCAAAAGAGGATTTTGTCTTATTTTTTGTTTCTTAAGTAAAATCCACTAGATATTTATTAGTTTTTTTTTTAATAGCTTACTTTGGTTCTAGTTTATTTTACAAAGGGATTTTCTTATTTTGACTAATGTATTTTACTTTTTTTAACTTAAAGCTTGGCTTAATTTTGGTTTTCTTCTATTTTCATAAGTGATCCATGTGCAAAAGCCTTTAAAAAATATTGAAAGCGAATATTTCCTTACATCAATCATTCATCTTGGCATTGATAATCAAAAAGTAGTAACCTAGAAGATCACAATTATGAACCTTTGAACAAGTAGTTGTTGTAGAAGAATCCACATTTTTGGGAAAGTTGGGATAGGATATTCACGAGATTCCAAATGAAGAATTCTTCCCTATAGCACTAATTGTATCACCTTTCAAATTTTGGGCATATAATAAAAGGAGGACATTTAATATGTGAAGGCACACATTTCTCTTATATCTGCTTCCATTAGTAAACTTCATCCTTGGACAATGGATACAATACATTAGCCTGCAAAAATGTTCAAATAGATATGGGTGCTAAGAAATTTGATCATGAATACACTTTCAATCTCAACCAAGTTCATGAATTAAGGAATGTATAATAGGTAGCTAATTCACCTACAAAAGTATTACTAGTTGATCTACAATTCCATGCTCTGGTGCTTTTTGAAGGAAAAGGTTACAGGTACCCTTGCCCTATCATTTTCCTTTGTGTGTGATGCAGGAATCTATTTTAGTTTCAGAGATGGAACATGATCAAGTTTCAG
>JZKD02S1970017.1:40672-64249 GCA_000966675.3 Picea glauca | reverse complement strand
ATTCTTTCCTATAAAGCTTGTTGTGTTTTATTGTATGATTCCTTGATCACATACGTAGGTTTATATTGAGTTTATGCTATTACTATCACTTTGGTTGGTTGTGTTCTTTTGTAGGCTCATCATTGTATGAGCATTGGAATGGAGCTAGGATGGTGATGGTAAGAGGAAGTGGTGTTTGAATGGTATGTCACCTATCTCTCTTTAGTTAGTAAATTCAATATCTAAAACTTAAGGAAAGTGTCATGTTCTGGTGTGTTTTGTTCTAGATCTAGGTGGATCTAGGGAGATCGGCTAGTGTCCACACCTATTGATTTATCCCATAACACCCTAGAAGAGGGTATAGAGTGCCAGTTCTCCCAAACAGAGCATAGGGGAGCGTTCCCTTAAAAAAAATGACTTTTTAGTGGTTTTTTCAATGGAAAAAGACTTGTACTTTTTGTCAAATGATTTCTCCTCTTCAAAACTAGTCTTTGAGGTGTCTTTCAAGTGTTCTTGACAACAATATGATATTTGCGACATGTGTGGGAGAAATGCAACACTTATGACATTTGGTAATGACAACACTAGGCCATTGTCGTAGTGAGTAATTTTTATGTGTAACACTTAGGCCTATTTTGTAATGTATAAATAGAAGGCTAGGCAATGTAAGAAAGAGCAGTTGCAAGTTGGATAATTGCTAGAGCTGGATCTGTGTGATCAAGAATTGTAAGATATTTGGTGCATACTGTGTGAGACTTGCAAAGCTAAGTGCAAGTGGGTGTAACAGACTATGGAAGGCTTTGTGTTGTAACACAAGGAAGGAGGATCTAGCAAGGTGTGCAGGTATCATGTCCTCTACGAAGTGGGACTTGAATGCTTTGTGCCTATAAGAATCTTGACCAAAGATAATAAATAAGAGAAGAGTTGGACGTAGCCCCAGGGTGGGGGTGAACCACGTACATGTTGTGTTTCATTGCTTTATTCTATGTGTTGATGTGTTTGTATGTTAATGTGCTTAGTGATTTAATATAGATTAATGATCTATTGATGCTTAGTGCTTAATGATATGGATGGATGTTGGATTTGACTTATATACACATTCTTAGTGCTTGAATATTCTAGATCTGATCTTTTTTGTCATGATAAGTGTTGCTAGATGCTAGATCTGGTTGAATATTGCAATGCTCTGTAATTAGGGTTTAATTGCGTTGTAACTTAGACTGAATATTGATGAATGTTAACTGTTGAGTGCTCTGTTAAGTATTAGAATCACAGATCTGTGTCCCAGCTAAGGTTGTAGACATCTGAGTCCTGCAACCACCCCTGCCTCTACCTTGAGTGAGACTTCATCTGCTTCACAGGTGTTTCCGAAAGCGTCAGTAGTTAGGGTTTTGTTGGTGTGCTATTGTAGCGTTGAACCCCAGATCTGCCCCTATGCCAACATTACTCTTCTAGTCCCTATAGATAATTTCATTGATTCCTCCTACATATCATGATTTCATCATTAATTCTATGTTGTCGGAATCTTCCATATGTCTCATGCTCTTAGTTCAAAGGAAGTCTATCAACCTGTTTCAGCCACTCCTCAGAACTCTTGACTTTGCATGTCAGCCATACCCTCAGTTTGTCTCAGAGTCACATGATATTATAGTCCTATCATGCACCCTAGTCCTACTTTCATAATTGGTAGGAAGCCTTGAACCAAACAGTGAACACGTCATCATTGTTCGTTGACTAGGAGGTTTCCCTTGTGTTTGACAATAATACATCTATTCACACATTGGGATTTGTGCAATGTATTGGGTGCCATTAGCCTTGTTGGTGGTTTCCTCACCTTTGTCAGTATTTTTCATCATTGTCTTCTATTCAAAGGGTCCTTTTCGTGTACCTCTTTCACTTGGCGCATGCGAAAGATGCATAGGGTCGTTGGTTCGTGAACATGTTCTCTATTTGATTTCCTCCAAATAATGAAGCTCCTGATTTGTACCTCGTGCTGACTGATGAGATATTCCTTAATGCTCTCCTTTCAACGGGTCTCCTTCCATTGATTTCAGCTCATCTATTTTGGAAACGGGACCTAGAGTCTTATGATTACCTTGAGGCTTTCAGTTATTAGTGGCAGGTTCTCTCGCCATCGAAATTTGGGAATACATAAAAGTATCCTAATCAGTGGATTCTTCAGGTGTTCGACACCGAATCCTTTATTCACACTTGTAAGAATGTACTTGGTGCCTTTATACCTAACTTCATTATCGGTAGGTTGTCTTGCATTTTTTAATGATATACCTCTATTAGCACTAAGAGTCACCCTCATATTGCAGGAGGATAAGCCCAGTACCCATCAAATTTTTTGGTAGATGTCAGTTTTATATGAGTGGAGGTCAATGGACAAAACTCAAAATATGAATGATGTTCAACACAGAGTTGGACAAGAAATGCACAGAGAAGTGAGGGCCACATTATCTTCAGTCAGTGAATTGAGTTTAATTGTGAGAAGAGGGAAGACTTAGTGAGAAAGGTGAACAAGACTGTTATGGGCATAAGGCTGTCAAACAGATTGGAGAAGAAAAACTCAGGCTCAAGATCACTCTTGAGCTCAAGCTTCAGACACTAAAATATGTCCAAACAACATAATCACAACATCACAATGATCAAACCTACATCATAGTGCAGCTACAACAACTCAACTGGATCCTCCATGCCCGAGCCATTCAGTGTAAGAGGGAAAAAGATAACAAGGGAGAAGACTAAAACTAGTCACGATACCACTATAATCAAACCTACATTACAACATCATAACAACCCTCAATTGGATCCTCCATGCCAGAGTGTTTTAGCACAATCTTTACAGAGAGATGAAAAGAAGTTGACTTCTATTAACATGAAAGTCTAAAATTTGATACATAACTAGAGAACAGTTCTGGCATCAAAACATTACAAAATAGGGAGCTCTGCTCAACCAGTTGACGACATTAACAAAATATCAAAACTACTTATTTATACTCAGAACAATTTGCCACTATCAGGAGTGTGATCTGATCACTACATTCAAAGAATTAATATGGGCAGTCTTTTGTCAGACTGTGCATGTATCCCTTTGTCAGATGCGAGCTCAGATCGACATGGATTTTGTATGGAAATATTCCCACAGGGGTACCATGGGCTGACGTTCCAGTCCCCACAGCTAGACCTTCCATGCCTTCCATTTATGGATTGAGCAAAGGTTTCAACCACTAACTCTATTTTCATTAACTGCCTTTTCTTGGGGAATCAACAAGATTAAATGCTTAGGGGTTGACCATGAGATGCTCTTGGATAGGATGTTATATAAACATGTTATTGTGGGGATGCTCGAAAGTGGTATAGGTTCAGACTACTTTTGGGCCCACAATCCACCACCTTTCGCCACGTACCACTTTCTCCCTACCATGGTTTCAATTGTAGGACCACTCAACAAAACTATCGCCTGAGTATGTTGCATCCCTGTAATGGACCGTGGTTGTCGATATTGTGATCTTGGACTAGGATTTACGATCAGAAGCTCAAATTTTCCCTCTTTAGATCAATGGATCAGATCTTCCCTTTTTGAATCAGTAGCTGAGATCTGCTTCACGATTTGGGCTTTGGGCCTTTCAATAGTAAAAATTTATTTGCTCCAAGAAAATTCTTCAAAGCTAGGGATCTGATGACATGTGGCTCCCTAATATCAATGGATAAGATGCTTTTTGGATCTCTGGACTCTGGGAAAATCAAATCTCAAACCTGGGCTTCCAAGTGATTTTACCCGAAGCCATGGATATAATGATGCATGGACCTCTAGAGATCAACGGATGAGATTCCATCATGTCTCTGGGATTCGGGAGAATCAAATATGAAACCTGGGTTCCCAAAATATTTTACCTAGAGCTGGCAATATACTGACACGTGTCCTCATGAATCAAAAGGTCAAGGATAACTTCGGGCCTTTAGCTGGAACTCATGGATTTATGCCACATGTCTTGTTGATGGGTGGTCCATATGACGTCATATGATGTCACATATGTTGATGTGTCATGATAAGGAGGGTGACATGTCCATGACCCAATGACCTAGAAAGAGTGTCACGCATCATGCCTGATGAGAGTGTGTCAATGGCTTCAAGTCTTCGGGACTTCAATGCTTCAAGTCTTCGGGACTTCGGTGCTTCGGGTCTTCGTGAATTCATGCCTTCATGAATTCGGGCCTTTGGGACTTAGGTTCTTTTTTATTTTGAAAATCTCGAAGTAAAACTCCTGGAGTGACAAATCTGATGACGTTTGGTAGTCTGGATTCATATGGAAGAGATTTAATTTGGGACTTCAACACTTTTGAATGTGAAACATGAATAGTTTCTCAGAGGAAAACTCTCGAAGTGAGAGATTGGTTGCTGCGTGTCCCTACTGACGGATGGTCTAGATTCACTTCGGGACTTTGGGTACTTCATAAATTTTTCTTTAGCACTATACTTTGCACAACTTTCGACTTCCAAATGCCTGTGGGCCACCGATCTGGAATGTTCCTGGAATCTCTGTCACTGAAGGATTACAACTACCTATTGCTTTTAATCCTAAAATGGGCTTCTTTGAATGTTTCCCTTTGTGTCCATGGTTGCAACCTGCGTGAACATGGTTTTGGGCAACTAGTTGTGGTTTGGGAAAACAGGGAGACCGGTGACTAAAAAAGGAGACGAGTTCTCACCCTTGGAGAAAAATGGAGGGGCTTGTGGCCAAGATTTCACTCTTGTAAGATATTTAAGGAATACCAGGGCACACAAAGGAACAAGGGAAAATAGAGAATGATTTGTAAGCTGAAGTGGGGGGAAACTTAAGATTTGGTCTTCAAAAAGGATAGAGACGGGGAAACACTACATATTTGGCTATATCAACACACACCTATGACCCTTGACAACCTTATGTGATAAAATTTGGCTCCACAGGGGATGGCATGCTCCCTGCGAGCTACCAAGAATGCACAGTTTCAGTTCCTTAGTTGTTGGGCTATGGAGTCTAGCTGAAAATTTTCACCGAAGAAAATACGGAAATATGTACACTACTATACTAAGAAATGAAAATGAACACATGGGCTCGAGAAGGAACTTATTTATGTACACTCCTAGACTAACTGATTTTTACAAAGTGCTAGGTGAAAGAAAACGTCCACCATAGCTACCCAAACTGCTCGATAATAAAATTCTTTTCTTTTCCGCGAATAATCCATAGAAGGAAGGTAATGGAAGTATGACATCACAAATAAAAAATGTATGGGAAAACTGGAAATACCTCCAAATGACGAAATGTTGGCCCTTGACAAAGTTTCGAGGAGTCTTGGTCATGTTTGACCTGTTTTTAGGACTTCGATAGGCTGTCGAAGGCGAAGCACAAGACGAAGAAGAGATCATGGGATCTCAGCCCCTTTTTAGGGATTTTTGGGATTTGGGATTATGTAATGGGTATGGGAATGTCAACCCATGGGTTTACCCATGCTTAGGCCTATTATGTATAAATAGATGTTAGGCGATGTAGTGAGGATATAGAGATACGAATGGCTAAGTGTTGGTGTTGGCTCTGTGTGATCAAGAGTTGTAAGTGCTTTGGTGCATACTATGTGAGACCTGCAGAGCTAAGTGCAATTCAGTGTAAGATATTGTGGAATGTTGTGTACTTAGATCTACTCCAGGAAGGAGGATCTAGCGAGCTACGCAAATCTCATGTCCTCTACGGAGTAGGGTTTTTGAGGCTCGGTGCATGTAGTTGATTGAAGAAGCTAATAAAGAAGACAAAAAGTTGGTGGAAATGGCCCCGGGGTGGGGGTGAACCACGTACATGTTGTGTTTCTATGCTTTGTGCAATTTATTGATGTGTTTACTTTCTCAGTGATTTAATATAGATGAATGATAGATAGATCTGTTGATGCTTAGTGCTTAATAATGTGGATGGATGCTAGATCTGATATGTTTTGTTGTGCTAATGGCTTCTATATGCTAGATCTAAATGAATACTATGGTATTATGTAATTAGGGTTTACCTGCGCTATAAATCAGATTGGATATTGATAAATGTTAACAGTTGAATTCTCTGTTAAGTGTTAGAATCACAGATCGGTGTAAAAGCTAAGGCTACATACATCTGAGTCCTGCAACCACCCATGCCTCTACCTCAGGTGAGACTTCATCTGCTTCGCAGGTGTTACCAAAAGGGTCGGTAGTTAAGGTTTTGTTGGTGTGTTGTTGTAGTGTTGAACCTTGGGTCTGCCCCTGTGCCAACAAATGGTTCTGTTGTTGGGACCTGAAACTGTGATTGCTAGGAACTGAGGAAAAATAATCTTTGTGTGAGGATCTGACCTAAAATTGTGAAAGCTCTATGTGTAGATCTATCAGTATTCTACTTGATCTATGAAGATCTGTGCTAAGAAGGGTCAGATCTGAAGAAAAGAGGTAAGATCTGAACACTTTGTGCTCTGATAGAGGTAAGAATAGTGAAATTTTTTAAAATCTTTGTGCTATGTTGAAGATAAGATTAGTGGAAATTTTTGTTTCTAAAGTATGGATCTAGGTATGTTTGATAAGATTTGTCCTAGCTTGAAACCTAGGGCATTGATAGATGAAAGAAGATTTGGTATAAGTAGATCTAATAAGAATAGTGAAATATATGTTATACCTATGCATAGAGAGAATGTTTGGACTAACAAATGGATGCAAGATCCTAGAAAGAATTTTTGCAGGTTAGCTACCATGATCCTTGTGCATAGCACAGGAGAGGTTGGGGATCATTTAAGAGAAAGAGAGGATTAACCCTTTGTTACAGTTATAGAAAACCAGGACATCTTGCTAATGAATGCCTTGGAAGAAGACCTAGTTGCCTCTATTGCAAAGCTATGGACCATGAAGTTTTTTATTTCCCTAGAATGATTGCTAATGTTCAAAAGATGAATATGAGACAAGAAGACCACAAGAAAGGTCAAGCAACTGAGATTATGACAGAACCCCAGAAAGAATCAGAAAAAGTATTGCTACAGATGCAAGAAACCCTGAATGACCACCGACATATCATCTTATCATATATCTTCAAAGAAAAAGAATGCATTGATGTAAGAATAAGAGACTTCGACATTGAATGTGTTCTGGATGAATAAACACAGGTGAATATCATGACAGAAAGAACTTGGGAAATTCTAGGAAAGCCTGCTATGATTTCTTCATTGGTAGGAATAGGGTTATTTAGAGGAAAGTTTATAAATCGATGTGGAAAGCTCACCCAGATATATATGAATGCCAATGGAAATTTGACTGAGGAATAATTTGAAGTTGTTAAATTTATTGAGCACAACACTCCATTTTCTATTTTACTTGGAAAACCTTGGATTGAAAAAGATCAGGCCAGAAGAAAAGAAGAAGAAATCTTAGAGAAGAAGAAGCAAGAGTTGAAATATTTCATGACTAGGAGGATCACACACTTGATTGAAGAACAGGAGAACCGATTGAATCTATTTAATACCAAAGACTTGGATTTTGAAGTAGGAAAAACACTAGAATATCCGTAGAAGACTGAAGTACCTATTCCAGATACAGATGAAGTATTACCCCTGATTTCTAAGAAAGAATATTACAAGCACGAAGTTACTCTATCAAAAGAAGATAATAATCGGAATGGAAAAAGGAAGACCGAGATGAANCGCATGCGAAAGATGCATAGGGTCGTTGGTTCGTGAACATGTTCTCTATTTGATTTCCTCCAAATAATGAAGCTCCTGATTTGTACCTCGTGCTGACTGATGAGATATTCCTTAATGCTCTCCTTTCAACGGGTCTCCTTCCATTGATTTCAGCTCATCTATTTTGGAAACGGGACCTAGAGTCTTATGATTACCTTGAGGCTTTCAGTTATTAGTGGCAGGTTCTCTCGCCATCGAAATTTGGGAATACATAAAAGTATCCTAATCAGTGGATTCTTCAGGTGTTCGACACCGAATCCTTTATTCACACTTGTAAGAATGTACTTGGTGCCTTTATACCTAACTTCATTATCGGTAGGTTGTCTTGCATTTTTTAATGATATACCTCTATTAGCACTAAGAGTCACCCTCATATTGCAGGAGGATAAGCCCAGTACCCATCAAATTTTTTGGTAGATGTCAGTTTTATATGAGTGGAGGTCAATGGACAAAACTCAAAATATGAATGATGTTCAACACAGAGTTGGACAAGAAATGCACAGAGAAGTGAGGGCCACATTATCTTCAGTCAGTGAATTGAGTTTAATTGTGAGAAGAGGGAAGACTTAGTGAGAAAGGTGAACAAGACTGTTATGGGCATAAGGCTGTCAAACAGATTGGAGAAGAAAAACTCAGGCTCAAGATCACTCTTGAGCTCAAGCTTCAGACACTAAAATATGTCCAAACAACATAATCACAACATCACAATGATCAAACCTACATCATAGTGCAGCTACAACAACTCAACTGGATCCTCCATGCCCGAGCCATTCAGTGTAAGAGGGAAAAAGATAACAAGGGAGAAGACTAAAACTAGTCACGATACCACTATAATCAAACCTACATTACAACATCATAACAACCCTCAATTGGATCCTCCATGCCAGAGTGTTTTAGCACAATCTTTACAGAGAGATGAAAAGAAGTTGACTTCTATTAACATGAAAGTCTAAAATTTGATACATAACTAGAGAACAGTTCTGGCATCAAAACATTACAAAATAGGGAGCTCTGCTCAACCAGTTGACGACATTAACAAAATATCAAAACTACTTATTTATACTCAGAACAATTTGCCACTATCAGGAGTGTGATCTGATCACTACATTCAAAGAATTAATATGGGCAGTCTTTTGTCAGACTGTGCATGTATCCCTTTGTCAGATGCGAGCTCAGATCGACATGGATTTTGTATGGAAATATTCCCACAGGGGTACCATGGGCTGACGTTCCAGTCCCCACAGCTAGACCTTCCATGCCTTCCATTTATGGATTGAGCAAAGGTTTCAACCACTAACTCTATTTTCATTAACTGCCTTTTCTTGGGGAATCAACAAGATTAAATGCTTAGGGGTTGACCATGAGATGCTCTTGGATAGGATGTTATATAAACATGTTATTGTGGGGATGCTCGAAAGTGGTATAGGTTCAGACTACTTTTGGGCCCACAATCCACCACCTTTCGCCACGTACCACTTTCTCCCTACCATGGTTTCAATTGTAGGACCACTCAACAAAACTATCGCCTGAGTATGTTGCATCCCTGTAATGGACCGTGGTTGTCGATATTGTGATCTTGGACTAGGATTTACGATCAGAAGCTCAAATTTTCCCTCTTTAGATCAATGGATCAGATCTTCCCTTTTTGAATCAGTAGCTGAGATCTGCTTCACGATTTGGGCTTTGGGCCTTTCAATAGTAAAAATTTATTTGCTCCAAGAAAATTCTTCAAAGCTAGGGATCTGATGACATGTGGCTCCCTAATATCAATGGATAAGATGCTTTTTGGATCTCTGGACTCTGGGAAAATCAAATCTCAAACCTGGGCTTCCAAGTGATTTTACCCGAAGCCATGGATATAATGATGCATGGACCTCTAGAGATCAACGGATGAGATTCCATCATGTCTCTGGGATTCGGGAGAATCAAATATGAAACCTGGGTTCCCAAAATATTTTACCTAGAGCTGGCAATATACTGACACGTGTCCTCATGAATCAAAAGGTCAAGGATAACTTCGGGCCTTTAGCTGGAACTCATGGATTTATGCCACATGTCTTGTTGATGGGTGGTCCATATGACGTCATATGATGTCACATATGTTGATGTGTCATGATAAGGAGGGTGACATGTCCATGACCCAATGACCTAGAAAGAGTGTCACGCATCATGCCTGATGAGAGTGTGTCAATGGCTTCAAGTCTTCGGGACTTCAATGCTTCARGTCTTYGGGACTTCGGTGCTTCGGGTCTTCGTGAATTCATGCCTTCATGAATTCGGGCCTTTGGGACTTAGGTTCTTTTTTATTTTGAAAATCTCGAAGTAAAACTCCTGGAGTGACAAATATGATGACGTTTGGTAGTCTGGATTCATATGGAAGAGATTTAATTTGGGACTTCAACACTTTTGAATGTGAAACATGAATAGTTTCTCGGAGGAAAACTCCCGAAGTGAGAGATTGGTTGCTGCGTGTCCCTACTAACGGATGGTTTAGATTCACTTCGGGACTTTGGGTACTTCATAAATTTTTCTTTAGCACTATACTTTGCACAACTTTCGACTTCCAAATGCCCGTGGGCCGCCGATCTGGAATGTTCCTGGAATCTCTGTCACTAAAGGATTACAACTACCTATTGCTTTTAATCCTAAAATGGGCTTCTTTGAATGTTTCCCTTTGTGTCCATGGTTGCAACCTGCGTGAACATGGTTTTGGGCAACTAGTTGTGGTTTGGGAAAACAGGGAGACCGGTGACTAAAAAAGGAGACGAGTTCTCACCCTTGGAGAAAAATGGAGGGGCTTGTGGCCAAGATTTCACTCTTGTAAGATATTTAAGGAATACCAGGGCACACAAAGGAACAAGGGAAAATAGAGAATGATTTGTAAGCTGAAGTGGGGGGAAACTTAAGATTTGGTCTTCAAAAAGGATAGAGACGGGGAAACACTACATATTTGGCTATATCAACACACACCTATGACCCTTGACAACCTTATGTGATAAAATTTGGCTCCACAGGGGATGGCATGCTCCCTGCGAGCTACCAAGAATGCACAGTTTCAGTTCCTTAGTTGTTGGGCTATGGAGTCTAGCTGAAAATTTTCACCGAAGAAAATACGGAAATATGTACACTACTATACTAAGAAATGAAAATGAACACATGGGCTCGAGAAGGAACTTATTTATGTACACTCCTAGACTAACTGATTTTTACAAAGTGCTAGGTGAAAGAAAACGTCCACCATAGCTACCCAAACTGCTCGATAATAAAATTCTTTTCTTTTCCGCGAATAATCCATAGAAGGAAGGTAATGGAAGTATGACATCACAAATAAAAAATGTATGGGAAAACTGGAAATACCTCCAAATGACGAAATGTTGGCCCTTGACAAAGTTTCGAGGAGTCTTGGTCATGTTTGACCTGTTTTTAGGACTTCGATAGGCTGTCGAAGGCGAAGCACAAGACGAAGAAGAGATCATGGGATCTCAGCCCCTTTTTAGGGATTTTTGGGATTTGGGATTATGTAATGGGTATGGGAATGTCAACCCATGGGTTTACCCATGCTTAGGCCTATTATGTATAAATAGATGTTAGGCGATGTAGTGAGGATATAGAGATACGAATGGCTAAGTGTTGGTGTTGGCTCTGTGTGATCAAGAGTTGTAAGTGCTTTGGTGCATACTATGTGAGACCTGCAGAGCTAAGTGCAATTCAGTGTAAGATATTGTGGAATGTTGTGTACTTAGATCTACTCCAGGAAGGAGGATCTAGCGAGCTACGCAAATCTCATGTCCTCTACGGAGTAGGGTTTTTGAGGCTCGGTGCATGTAGTTGATTGAAGAAGCTAATAAAGAAGACAAAAAGTTGGTGGAAATGGCCCCGGGGTGGGGGTGAACCACGTACATGTTGTGTTTCTATGCTTTGTGCAATTTATTGATGTGTTTACTTTCTCAGTGATTTAATATAGATGAATGATAGATAGATCTGTTGATGCTTAGTGCTTAATAATGTGGATGGATGCTAGATCTGATATGTTTTGTTGTGCTAATGGCTTCTATATGCTAGATCTAAATGAATACTATGGTATTATGTAATTAGGGTTTACCTGCGCTATAAATCAGATTGGATATTGATAAATGTTAACAGTTGAATTCTCTGTTAAGTGTTAGAATCACAGATCGGTGTAAAAGCTAAGGCTACATACATCTGAGTCCTGCAACCACCCATGCCTCTACCTCAGGTGAGACTTCATCTGCTTCGCAGGTGTTACCAAAAGGGTCGGTAGTTAAGGTTTTGTTGGTGTGTTGTTGTAGTGTTGAACCTTGGGTCTGCCCCTGTGCCAACAAATGGTTCTGTTGTTGGGACCTGAAACTGTGATTGCTAGGAACTGAGGAAAAATAATCTTTGTGTGAGGATCTGACCTAAAATTGTGAAAGCTCTATGTGTAGATCTATCAGTATTCTACTTGATCTATGAAGATCTGTGCTAAGAAGGGTCAGATCTGAAGAAAAGAGGTAAGATCTGAACACTTTGTGCTCTGATAGAGGTAAGAATAGTGAAATTTTTTAAAATCTTTGTGCTATGTTGAAGATAAGATTAGTGGAAATTTTTGTTTCTAAAGTATGGATCTAGGTATGTTTGATAAGATTTGTCCTAGCTTGAAACCTAGGGCATTGATAGATGAAAGAAGATTTGGTATAAGTAGATCTAATAAGAATAGTGAAATATATGTTATACCTATGCATAGAGAGAATGTTTGGACTAACAAATGGATGCAAGATCCTAGAAAGAATTTTTGCAGGTTAGCTACCATGATCCTTGTGCATAGCACAGGAGAGGTTGGGGATCATTTAAGAGAAAGAGAGGATTAACCCTTTGTTACAGTTATAGAAAACCAGGACATCTTGCTAATGAATGCCTTGGAAGAAGACCTAGTTGCCTCTATTGCAAAGCTATGGACCATGAAGTTTTTTATTTCCCTAGAATGATTGCTAATGTTCAAAAGATGAATATGAGACAAGAAGACCACAAGAAAGGTCAAGCAACTGAGATTATGACAGAACCCCAGAAAGAATCAGAAAAAGTATTGCTACAGATGCAAGAAACCCTGAATGACCACCGACATATCATCTTATCATATATCTTCAAAGAAAAAGAATGCATTGATGTAAGAATAAGAGACTTCGACATTGAATGTGTTCTGGATGAATAAACACAGGTGAATATCATGACAGAAAGAACTTGGGAAATTCTAGGAAAGCCTGCTATGATTTCTTCATTGGTAGGAATAGGGTTATTTAGAGGAAAGTTTATAAATCGATGTGGAAAGCTCACCCAGATATATATGAATGCCAATGGAAATTTGACTGAGGAATAATTTGAAGTTGTTAAATTTATTGAGCACAACACTCCATTTTCTATTTTACTTGGAAAACCTTGGATTGAAAAAGATCAGGCCAGAAGAAAAGAAGAAGAAATCTTAGAGAAGAAGAAGCAAGAGTTGAAATATTTCATGACTAGGAGGATCACACACTTGATTGAAGAACAGGAGAACCGATTGAATCTATTTAATACCAAAGACTTGGATTTTGAAGTAGGAAAAACACTAGAATATCCGTAGAAGACTGAAGTACCTATTCCAGATACAGATGAAGTATTACCCCTGATTTCTAAGAAAGAATATTACAAGCACGAAGTTACTCTATCAAAAGAAGATAATAATCGGAATGGAAAAAGGAAGACCGAGATGAANGATGAACCTCGTGTAGTCCATCATGCTAAATGTAATGAAAATCCCACACTTTGGAAGGCACCAGGAAGTCAATGCTTGTGTCAAGATATTTCTTTCATGTTACCATGGAGGTTACTTATGGCTAGACTATCATATTACAGTTGATCTGATGTTGATCCATAAGATCACATGGTTAAGTATGATAGGACCCGACCCATAGGATTTCTATCCAGGAAAATCCACAGATCACACACTAGCATAGAATATCAAGGATACACATGGAAATGTTGAAAAGGGAATGCGAGGCTACAAGGTAGCCTCAATCCAGAATGGCGCAATGTACCTATCCTACCAGCTAATAGTTGGAAAGTTAGTAAGGAAGAATAGACCTACGCAGGTCACATGCTTTGTTGTTAACCTCACATGGAAGTGCGTGGAAGGCCTACAGATGAACTGGGTGAAGTACCTAGTTAATCAGCTAGAACTAGACTATCGTGAAGCACGGGATTAGGGCTACGAGTTTCACTTTAGTAGGATCCTAATACTCATCGGCTTTGTTTCCTGGGATATGTCGGAAGGTGTGACCTTCTCAAATATTGAACCATTCGAGCCCTTTTCCACAAAGTTCACTACCCTTTGGTACTCGAGTGATATGAAAAAACAGTGGCAGTCGAATGTTGTTTTTCACACCTATTACCTGCAGCTGAAGAGAGCCATCGAAGTTGAACCTCGCATGACCCCGAACACCCTACAAAGGTTCCAAACCCTGATGAAGTTCTGCGTAAATCATCACTTCATCTACACAAACGCATGAGTCGATGAACATAAGGAACAGCTTCAATAATACTACAAGCTCACGGAAGAATACCTTGAGGAGATCACTAAGGACTGGTTGATAGACCTCTTTATTCCCGCAAACCCTGCAGAGATGTCTGACCCTGACAGACCAGAGACCACGCATAAAGAACATGATACACTTAGGCCCAGTAGAATGAAGAAGACCGAAGAGGTCCAAGATTTAAGCAGAGCCTCAAGAAAGATTGCTTCAGTATCACCTGACCGAGGGGGTGATGATGAAGTAGAAGAACTAAATGGAAAAGGAGATGAATAGAATTTGAGAGAAGTAACACCACCTAGACACAAGGTTGATCCCATGAAGAAGAGGAAGGTTTCTTCCCCGAAGCCTTCTTCCTGGAAGAAATTCAGAGCCACCGTGACCAAGATAAAGATTGTGCTTACTGCCGATGATTTTGACTTCAGCATAGCATCTCTCAATGACGCTTCGTTGGAAATCATGGAGAAGCAAGAAACCAAGCAGGAGGAAATGTACGATAGAATTGAGGTAGAAATCTGAGGGGTACAACAAGACCTTCATTCCATTCATGTAATATCCACTGTGCCCCTGCCATTAGGAGAACCAGAGTTGGGAGATGAGCCAGCCCAACTCCACCGACTAGCCAATGCAGTTGAATCTCACCTTTTTCGTGCTCAAGAAGAAACAAAAGAATCCATCCAGGCCTTGAAGCAAGTGCAATTCATACTCATATAACAACACAGAGTTTTAGAGTAGGAGAAGGTTGCTCTCCAAGAAAAGTTTGAAGAAGAGAAATCCCATATGCAACAAGAAAAAGAAAAGTTGCTCGCAAAGCAACTCGAAGTGAAGGAAGAAGTGACATGCTTAGATCCACAAGAAGAAGACCAAGTCATGCACCAAGTAGAGCATCTTGCGGAAGTTATCCAGGAGCTACAACAACGAATAGAATACTTAGAGCTCCACACAGTGCCCAGCACCCCGCAGGATGTGAGGGACTAAAGAGAAGCAACTTCTCAAAGTGTGGTTGAGAGAATAAAGCCCCTTGCCATGGAATGTAAGAAACTCACTGATCGTAGTGCCCATACCTATGAGAAACTCACTGAGAATCCAGAACTGAAGGCATTGGAGTCGTAGCTCCAAGAGGCGAAGTATCAAGTCGAAACGATCTAGGTGCAGTTGAAGCCCTTGTCAGTTGTAGAGAGAATGAAGCGATCTCAAGAGTAGTGCACTACCCAATAGTAGGTCCACATTATTTAGAGTAGAGTTATGGAAGTAACTCAGAGACTCCAACCTGTACAGGATAAGGCTTACCAATTGTTCACAGAGATTGACGGTTGAGCAGTGGAACTGGAGCAAGGCTTCACTATAGTTGAACATTGCCTAGAGGGACCTGCCAACGAAGCAGTCATACAATATTTTGCTGAACAAGAGGTCGTGGAACAACAACAATTTGAATAATATTGAGCTAAGATCGATGATTTTGAAGTAGAACTAGTCCGATCAGAGTGACTCGGGATGAGTCACGGGTGAGTGTTGGGGCCCTATTGGCCCTTGACCAAGTTTCAAGGATTCTTGGTCATATTTGACCTATTTTGGGGAATTCAATAGGTTGTTGAAGGTGGGGTGCAAGACAAAGTAGAGATCACAGGGTCTCGGCCCCTTTTTAGGTCTTTTTGGGATTTGGGATTATGTAATGGGTATGGGAATGTTGGCCCATGGGTTTACCCATGCTTGGGCCTATTGCGTATAAATAGATGCTAGGCAATGTAGTGAGGATATAGAGATACGAATGGATAAGTGCTAGCATTGAATCTGTGTGATAAAGAGTTGTAAGTGCTTTGGTGCATACTATGTGAGACCTGCAGAGCTAAGTGAAAGTCATTGTAAGAGATTGTGGAAGGTTGTGTGCTTAGATCTACTCAGGTTAGGAGGAAATAGCAAGCTGTGCAGATCTCCTGTCCTTTGTGGAGTAGGATTTTTTAGGCTCGGTGCATGTAGTTGATTGAAGAAGCTAATAAATAAGACAAAGAGTTGGTGGATGTAGCCTCAGAGTGGCGGTGAACCACGTACATGATGTGTTGCTATGATTTGTGTGATGTATTGATGTGTTTATGTGTTTACTTTATTAGTGCTTTAATATAGATGAATGATAGATATATTTGTTGATCCTTAGTGCTTAATAATGTGGATGGATGCTAGATATGATCTGTTTCGTTGTGCTAAGTGTTGCTAGATGCTAGATCTGAATGAATACTGTGATACTCTATAATTAGGGTTTGACTGTGTTGTAACTAAGATTGGATATTGATGAATGTTACCTTATGAGTTCTCTATTAAGTGTTAGAATCACAGATCGGTGTCCCAGCTAAGTTTGCAGACATCTGAGTCCTGCAACCACCCCTACATCTACCTCAGGTGAGACTTCATCTGCTTCACAGGTGTTGCTGAAAGGGCTAGTAGTTAGGGTATTGTTGGTGCATTGTTGTAGCGTTGAACCCTGGGTCTGCCCCTGTGCCAACACAAAAATATGAATAATTTTGTAGGCTCCAATGATTTTGGAAAACACAGCTCCATATACAACCCCAGAGGGTCACAAAATTTATAATCAGGAAAGCTCGACCGATAAGAAATTACCTCCTATACTTCATTGTTACTCACCCATTGTTCGATTTTCTCAGAGTGTACATGTGGGTAGAGGACTGATGCATGTTGGCTAATACCAGGTCATATTTTCTCGTTTACAGGTTTTGGATAGGAGAAAAAATACCCACTTAGCTCCTCCTTTACATGATGCTTTGTGTCTTTTGCAAGTCCAGGATGGTTGATTTCCACCCAATGATTTTCCTTAATGAATAAAGGAAAAGGATCTATAGTTAGGTCTTGGAAATATTTCATGAAACCATACTCACCTATGAGTATCAGTGAAATAATGCCATTTGAAAATTTAAGAAAATATGAAACATACGACTCCATGTATATGGCTACAGGATCATGAATAATGTGACAGAATTCTGACTGCTTTAGAGGACCAGGTTGCTCCTCTGTAAATGCCTCTCTGCCTACAAATAAATGACTTCCTTGTTCTTTTGAAACCAACTCTTGATCACCAACAACTGCAGTATCTCCTTCATAAGAATGATCATAAGATAATGGTATAGCAGAATTTAAAGTATCACAACTATGATCAGCCAAGAACATATAGTTATCTATGAAATCAACCACTACTTCATGCTCAAAATGTTCTGAAAACTGATCATAAGATTGATATGCATCCCTGCCCATAGAAAAATATGAAACTATTGAAGAATTTGATTCCAAATGTGAATCACACCTACCTCCTTGTTGTTGTTCCAGATCTGAATTATACTTATTGTCTTCTTGCTCGGAATCTGAAACATATTGACTGTCTTCTTGCTCAAAATCTGAAACATACTGACAATCTTCTTTCTTATGTACATGTAATTTTTCATGATATGCTTGTGTATAAACTCCCTTGCTAGCCTTGATGTTCTCTTCGACCTCTTCATCATCTTCAAATAGGTTTCTTAAAGATGAATCTTTCCTTTCTCTCAGGAGAAGGACAAGCTCTGATTGTTGAGCCATGACATAGTACACCATGGCAGTAGTCTCTATGGGTCTGATCTCCACAGGCATACTATGATAAACATTGTAAAACCTCTTATTGAAGATATCCAAGGCTTCATCTTCCCCTCTCCTCAAGTCATTAAACTCAAACCAGTACTGATCAAGGGACTTTCTCTCACCCCAACACTTTAAAAAATATTTTCATAACTTGATCCAAGAACCAATAGAATTGCCTCCCAAACATTTAAACTACACATCAACATCTCTAGTCAAAGAATGTGAGAACAACCACATGGTAATAACCTCATGAACAATCTCAAACTAATCAACAAAGTTCTCAAAGGCCTCCAAGTGCCTCTCAGTTGTAACATGATCCTCCCCAGAAAACCAAGGAAGATACTCAAAGGAATAAAGAGGATAAGGATGAAGGTCAAGTGGTAGCCTTAAAGGTTTAAACATCTTGTCTCTAATATTAGCTTGAAAACTAGTGGGCTGAATATGAGGTTTAACAAGAAAAGGGGCAGGCTTAGCAGTAATAATGGAAGGCAATGAGATCTGAGAAGGTTTTGAATCATTTTCAACCCCCTCAAAGCTAAAAGGGTGATCAATTTCATGAGGAAATCTAATACAAATCTCACTTTTATGAATAGGCTGAGGTGAAGACACACTATCAACATCTACAACATAAGAAGAGGGCATGTCTTCTTCTTCCAAGGATGGATAAATAAAGTAAGGCTTATTATCATCTGAATAGACAAAGCAGAGGATAATCCTTTTTATATGTAAAGGGAAAGAGAGAAATGAGTTGATAATAAAAAACATGATTTCATGAAGAAATCTCATAAACTAATACCTGGTCTTCCCCTTCAGTATGGTCATCTTTCTATAAACAGGGTCCTCCCCACTGGAATCTTTGATTGTGGAGTCACTTGGTGCAAACTACAATCTTCAATGGTTTTGATGTCTGATGCACCTTCATAATCAGAATCTCTTTATCGTTTTATCCCAGGGAAATGTCTTCAATTCATTCCCCGAAAATGATGCCAAGAATGTTAGCACTGAGAGTCACCCTCAAATTGCAGGAGGATAATCCCAGCACCCATCAGATTTTTTGGTGGATGTCAGTTTTATATGAGTGGAGGTCAATGGAAAAAACTCAAAATATGAATGATGTTCAACATAGAACTGGACAAGAAATGCACAGGGAAGTGAGGGCCACATTAACTTTAGTCAATGAATTGAGTTTAATTGTGAGCAGAGGGAAGACTTAGTGAGAAAGGTGAAAAATACTATTATGGGCATCAGGCTTTCAAACAGCTTGGAGAAGAAAAAATAAAACTCAAGATCACTCTTGAGCTCAAGCTTCAGACACTAAAATATGTCCAAACAACATAGTCACAAAAGAAAAATGATCAAACCTACATCACAATGCAACTACAACAACTTGACTGGATCCTCCATGCCCGAGCCATTCACTGTAAGAGGGAAAACGATAAGAAGGGAGCAGACTAAAACTGGTCATGATACCACTGTAATCAAACCTACATTACAATAGCATAACAAACCTAAGATGGATCCTCCATACCCTAGTGTTTTAGCACAGTTTTTATAGAGATATGAAAAGAAGTTGACTTCTATTAACATGAAAGTGTCACATACCCACTACAACAAAAATAAAATTTTCTCTCTTCCTCAAGGGATAGAATCCCCGAATTCTTATGGGGGCCTAGCGCAGGCTAGCTCTTCCCTTATCCACCTCCATGTGATCGTTGGTTATGACCACAGGCCAATCCAAGAGCTGCCTTTTTCATTTCACGACTCAATGATGCAAGAGAGTCAAGTATTTCAACTCTTCAAACCTTGAAACCCGAAATCTTATCTTCGATGAGATCGACGGCTGCAAATCTCCCCCTGATTCGACACTGCTGGCCGTATCAGGATTTTGGTAACCGGGAGTTTGAAATGCAGCGACCAAAACCACTAGTCACTCCATTCCCTGAACTCTGATATGCGAGTTCTTGTACGAGATCCAACGATACTCAATGATTTGGATCCAACGATCTAGATCTTTTCAGAGTTTCATGAACCAGGAGTTCACGATGTAGCGACTCCAAATATCTTATCACTCCAATCCCCGAATTATGATATGGGAATTTGTGTATGAGATCAACGACCCTCGTTGATCTGGATATGATGGTCACTATCCCTCCTAAGATTAAGGGTGTTGAAAGACACTCAGTCTTAATCCCTTTTATTTTCTATGAGATCCAATGGCCCATGGGATTTCGAAGATTTTCCTGAACTCTGACCATTCACCACGCATCTCCTCCAATGGATGGTCCAGATCCGGGTTAGATTGATGACCCACAAGCCCCATGATATAATGGTTGTGATCTCTCTTAAACCAATGACTAGGATTAAGTCGTGATTTTGTGACTCGCGATTTCTAAGAACTCCTCTCGTTGACTTCTTTTAGCTACGAGTTAGCGAAATTCCTAACTCTCACCATGTGTCCTCTACAAATGGACGGTCCAGATTCTTTTGGGACCCGAAATGTCGATTCCCAAGTTTAGACCCTTGATTAACTGCTAGTGCCTACCTTCTCCATATACCACATGACCCTGTCCTATGACCTAGGGCTCATCCACAGAGAACATTGGGGTTTCATATACCAGGATTTTGTGACTTGCGAAGACGAGGGGTCTTGCCCTCTGGTTTCCCAGATGTCGAAATGATGAAAGTTATTCACACTAAACTGGCTCATCCACAGATTTTGTTGGGATTTTGTATACTGGGATTCTGTGACTTGCGAAGATGAGGGGTATTTCCCTCTGGTTTCCCAGATGTCGAAACGTCAAAATTTATTCACACTAAACCAGCTCATCCACAGAGTGCATTGGGGTTTCGTATACCGGGATTTCAAGAATTGTGAAGAGGAGGGGCCTTGCCCTCTGGTTTCCCGGATGCCGAAATGCCAAAATTTATTCACACTAAACCAATGGTCAAGATCACTCATGGATCAATGACCACATTCACGTCGCGATTTCATGAATCGTAAGTTCATGTGGTCTTACCCTTTGACCACTCCAAGTCGCGAGTCAGCGAAATGCTACCCAACTACCCTATGTCCTGTGTTGATGGAAGGTTTCGAATACTTCATAAATTTCAGGACTTCATCGAGTCCACTCTCCTGCCTATGCAAGGGTTAAGATCGAAAATCAATAGAGCTCTGACAGATCCTTCGATCTACGGTCCTGGATCCCATCGCTACTTGCGAAGGCTGAAGGGGTCGAGGTATTAACACCTTCGTTCCTTCCTCCAATCTAATCATCGTGACAGACCTCAGATCCTCTGAAAGGATCTCGTCCATTCATATAGAAAATGAAAGGGTACTCTCTTTCAGTATTTGAAACTCGCTATCCTTCCTGAGCTTCGTTAGCTATGAAGGACTTGAGAGCTTTGCGCTCTTTCTTCTGGACTTGAATCTTAGAAGAGTCTTCAGCACAACTAGTGTGCTCCTTCATCAAGGGGTTATGGGGTTCTATTTGATCGTAGAGAGCCTATGTGTATATGCACTACCTCTCATGAGCTTAACAAACTCCATCCTCCAAGGGACTCAGAACGACTAGGTGAGTAGACCATCGTACATGCAACTACGCCTAAGGTCAACGAGCTCACAGTTTGTCGCTCTATCTTAAGACACTATGAAACTCAAGAGTTTATGAGAACAAGTCATGTCTAAACCATATAATTCCTTACTTTCCTAGTTATACAACCACGCAAAAATAGAATGGATAGAGTATATCCATTAAGCATTCATTCACATTCCTGAAGGCATACGCAATGTAACCAATTCATACACAGTTACATCGAAATTACACAGGGCAGGAGATCGCTTAGCTATTATAGGTTTCCGCCAACCAACCCACTTCATAAGTCTTGACCTTCATCCTCGGTCAGGTCCTTTTTCAGTATCTTAGTCTTCGTCATTTTCCTTCAATAATTCTTGGACAACAAGCACATTAATCACAATTTTGTGCAAAAACACCATACTATTGTTCAAAATTCAAAAGGAAATTTTCATAATCTTAGCACAATACTTATCTGTGTAGTTTGTGGATCTATATCCACATGGTATTTTTGTTATCCATGCTCATCACTTTCCTTGACATACCCATTGGGTGCATGATTCCAATTCAATTGTTCACAAGAGCTATCATGATTTCATCTTCCTTTCCAAGGTTTTTCTGCTCAGGAAACTAACCACTGTGTGCATGATCCCAATAGTTTACAAGAATTATTAAGGTCTCCTCTTCCTTGTGGTCACTCACCCTCCAGGCCCAGGCTCAGGCATCCCCTTCATTGTTATACAATCCCTTAGGCGATCCATCTTGCCCTGGCAAGGTTTTCTCGCACAGGAAATTTTTAGAGACTCTATCAAGTCTTACAGTCGAGGCGTCCCTCAGACTTGATCTGTCAAGGCATACCTTCGGCTTGTCATGGGGTTTTCATGGCTCAGCAGTAGCCTTTTTTCATCATCTTTAGCTTTGAAAACCTTCATCTATTCCTTCTGGATAGATCTTTTCTCCTCACCTATGTCACAGGTATACAATATTCGTGAGACATTATAAATTCCAACTTTCAGAATTTTTATTGCAAATCTATCACTCACAAACTTTTCCAATCTCTTCTTTTATTTTCAGATATGTTCTGTACGAAACCATATTCACAAGCATGAGACTTTATTTCCCATAAAATTTTATCTCAGCAGGAAATCATTCTCCCTTATGGGCTTACAACATTTCCATATCCAAGACTCTTTCTTCCTCAGCTAATCAAATTGTTAGTTCTCATGAACATACATTTTTATCGCACCTTTTCAACTTCATCACAACAATTTCAGAATTGTGCATACTAACAATCAAATTCACTTTATCAAAAGGAAATACCATTCCTCGCAGTTTGGCTCAGCAGGAAATTGGTCTTTCCTATGGGCTTACCTCACTACCATATCCATGCCCCTTTGCTTCCTGCAATTCATTCTTTCCACATCCAAACAAATTGTTAGTCTCATCTCAACATACCAAACTTTTCAAAACGTAATTCAATATTTCAAAAGGGTTTTAACAATTGTGCCAATATACATGGCCACATTCATACCCAATGCATTCTTGCATTATTTTTTTTAAGTTCGTCACACTTTATGACTGGTTCATGGCCATGGGGTGTTGGAATTTAACCAACCTTTTCCTCATATGGTTTATTCATTTTCTTTCATTCTTACAGTAGGATCATACTGCCTGCTATAGGCCGATCACGATCCCAAATCAATACACATGAACTTAAAATTTTCTCATGAATTCCTTTACGCATTCCTTGATTGTCAATGCATTCATGACATATCAATTCATGAATTCTTCCAAGGGTTACAAATAGTGTTTACTACCATAGGTTCATACCTCCATCATTCTAGTTCTTCGTCCTGAGTCATACCTTACTTGGGTATCCAAGGCATACAACCGCCTTTCAAGTTTATGCATAACACTAAGAAAATAAAATATTTCAGAAGGGGTTCTTACCAAATACCTTCATACCTTGTTCCACACAGGCACGAATATCTTTATATTGTTTCTTGGCTACTAGCACCCTCTTTCTTATTTTCACCTCATCGCCAGTGCTTTATGGGGACTTTTACAACCCTGTCAACAATCTTTCACTCGCAGCCTTCGCTTGGTCATTCTTT
>JZKD02S1970017.1:11851-28975 GCA_000966675.3 Picea glauca | reverse complement strand
ATATATAGTGCGTGGCTACCTTTGAAACAAAAGACTTCCCTGGGTTGATAATTTATGTTTCACTTGGTTGTTTAAAAATTAATTGAGCAATTATAGTGACCAACAATGAACAAGGCCCAGTAGAACCAGTCTCAAAACTAATTTGAAGATATCCGTATACAATGGAGTAAAATATGATCTCCCATGATCACTAAAGTCATATAGGTACTGGTCCAATGAAAAGGAAGAAACAAGTCAGGAAAGTTGTGGCCACATACTGATGTATTCAAGTCTTTTATATAATCCTCCAAGGGTGCAATTCTACATCATGTGAATAAAGGAGTTGGGTTCGAACACAATCATACATCGTTTGATTACCGATCATTGAGGTTGTTATCACATAAGGTTGTCAAGGGTTGTAGTTGTGTGTCGATATACCAGAATCTGTAGTATTTCCCTATCTCTATCCTTTTCAAAGACCAAATATTAAGTTTTCCCCCCCTCTGGCTTGTAAATCATTATGTGTTTTCCCTTGCTCGTTTGTGCTCCCTAGTTTTCCTTGAATATCTTACCCGAGTGAAATCTTGGCCCCAAGCCCCTACATTTTTCTCCAAGGATGAGCACTCATCTCCCTTTTCAGTCACCGGTCTCCCTATTTTCCCAGCCCAAAACCAGTCGCCCAAATCCTTGTTCATGTAGGCCGCAACCATGGACACAAAGGGAGACAATCAAAGCATCCCATTTCGGGCTTAAAAGAAGCAAGCAGTTGTAATCCTTCATCGATAAAGATTCCAGGAACAATTCAGATCAGTGGTCCATGGGCGTCTAGAAGTCCAAAGTTGCGCAAAGTATAGTGCCAAAGAAAAAGTTTCAAAGTCCCCAAAGTCTGGAAGTCCAAAGTTGCACAAAGTATAGTGCCAAAGAAAAAGTTCCAAAGTCCCCAAAGTCTGGAAGTGAATTTGGACCATCCGTCAGTAGGGACACGTGGAAGCCAATCTCTCACTTTGGGAGTTTTCCTCCGAGAAACTCTTCATGTTTCACATTCAAAAGTGTCGAAGTCCCAAAGTAGATCTCGACCATCCAAATCTAGACTTCCATGTGTCATCAGATCTGTCACTCCGGGAGTTTTACTTCGAGATTTTTAAAATGAGAAAATCACCTAAGTCCCGAAGGCTTGAAGTCTCGAAGACCCGAAGCACATGACACACTCTCATCAGGCATGAGGCGTGGCACTCTTTCTAGGTCATTCGATCATAGTCATGTCACCCTCCTTATCATGAGACATCAACAGACATGACATCATATAACATCCCCGGCCCTCCAAAGGCTGGGAAATGTACCTACACTTATGAATTTATCCCTTTAAAGATCTGATACTAAAATGTAACATCCCCAGACCTCAAAAGGCCAGGTGATGCTACAAACACTTATGAATTTATCCATTTAAATATCTGATACCATACTATAACATCCTCTGGGCTGTCAACCCATGTCAGGAGTAATGCTACTGCGGAATAACACTTATATAAAATGCATTTAAATAAATTCAATACATTAGCATAGAGTAAGCACACAATTACTACTAGCATACATAATCCATGGAATTAACAATAATTCATATGCACAACAACATACATGATAACATATAAGCATCACAAACATGCAAAACATAATATTAATCACAAACTGATACTTATATTTGAAACTAGATGTAATTCACCAACTGCGTGTAGACCTTCCATGAACCTCCCAACCTTAGACCGCACTGATCATCACTCTTAGCAGTAGGTCACCCCCGAGCTGGGACTAAGCTCCACCAGGCAGGGAATCCTAGGCTAGGCAAGGTCAATGGGAAGGCACCTAGTTACAGAGGAAGGATTTTCTCCCAGGAGCCACTTATGCCCACTGCTCATAGACTCTCATTCCCCACATGCCTGTCCCACCCTAGGAGTATACACCTTCACTGTCACCAAGACAGTCCTTTAGCTGCTAACCTCCCTTGTTGATCCAGGTGGATATCGGTGGACACCCACCTTTTCCAAATGGCTCAAAACAGTTTTCTGGCAATGTTGGCAATTTACTATTTTTAGCAGGTTTTAACTTCTGAGGCCATTTTGAGGGCCCAAATGAAGGTTTTTCGAGATCAAGGTTCTCAATGATAGCCAAAGGCATCATTGAGCCCCCAAAATGAATCTCCTCGACGATACCTTTCGAACGAGCTATCACACGCCTAAAATGAAGATCGTATGCAAAAGTTACGACCCCGGGAAGCTGATGTACTCACTTACCCAAACGGGGCCCACATGACTTTTGGCGCTTCATCTCCTAGGGTTAGGTTTTTGGATGTCTATGGTTTTTGAAATTCCTGTTTATTTTAAAAAGGCCTTTAGAGCCTCATTGTAATCATCTTCTTGCGAATGCGAGTAGACATCACATCTCTTCTCAGAGATAAGCTGCCACCATTCTAGTGAGTCTTTCACTCTGTATTTTTACAGTCTCTGTACATTTCTTTCATGAAACACATTATGTACAGTCATGGATGTAGGTAATGCAAGCATATATGAAACTGGCCCAATCCTTTCTAGGATTTCAAATGGCCCACAAAATTTGGCTGCCAACTTGGAACAGTTTCCCAACTTCAGGGAACTTTTATTGGATTTTACTTTCAGAAAAACATGATCACCCACTTTGAACTCTCTGTGGGTTCTGTTTTTATCAGCATAACTTTTCTGCTTGTCTTGGGCAGCTTTCAAATCTTGCTTAATTTTTAACATCTGTTCTTCCATTTCCTTGAACAACTCTGGCCCAACTACTGCTCTATCAGCTGGGTTATCCCAACTTACTGGAGTGTTTCAATTTCTTCTGTAAAGTGCTTCAAATGGGCTCATTTTCAATGACGCTTGATACCCATTGTTGTAGGCGAATTCTACCAAGTGTAGGTAGTCTTCCCATCTCGATGGTTTGTCCATCACATACATTCTCAATATGTCTTCTATCACTCGATTCACCCACTCTGTCTTCCCATCCGACTCAGGATGGTAGGCTATACCGAAATTCATATTCATTCTGAATCCCTTGAATAACCCTTTCCAGAAATTTGAGGTAAATTTTGGGTCCCTGCCAGACACAATTGTCTTAGGAATACCATGCAACCGTGCTACTTCCCTCATAAAAATATCAGCAACATCCGATGCCTTATGAGTAGTCTTTAGTGGAATACAATGGGAAAATTTTGTAATATTTTCCACCACCACCATGATTGAGTCATGCTGCTTGCCTATTCTAGGCAATTCGGTGATGAAATCCATTGTCACCACTTCCCACTTCCACTCAGGAATGGGTAAAGGTTGCAACAACCTTGTTGGGTGCCTATGCTTAGCTTTAACCTTCTAGCATTCCATACATTTGGCGATGTATTCAATGATCTCTTTATTCATACTTGGCCAAAAGTAATGGCTCTTGACTACTTCCACAATCTTCTGATATCCAGGGTGCCCAACATAAGGCATGTTATTTATTTCTCTCAGAATCGCCAGTTTCAAACCCTGGACATTAGGTACATAAACTCTATTCTTGTATATAAGTATTCCATTAGTTTCGAATTTGTAATTTTTCACTTTCTTTGGCACCTCACCTTGCTCTATCTTTTCTACCAACTCCATGTACTGCAAGCCAGCACTTGCAGCTTCCAAAACTCTGCTCTTTATATCTATCCGATACATGCTGATTGCTATATCATGTAATTCATGTACCCTCCTACTGAGTGCATCAACCTCTTTATTCTCCTTCCCTTTGATATGCTTGATATCAAAATCGTATTCACAGAGAAATTCCAACCACCTACTCTGCTTAGCGTTCAAGGTTGGCTGATCGAACAAATACTTCAGACCGTTATGGTCTATTCTCAATTCAAACCTCCTTTCCAGGAGGTAATGTCTCCATTTCCTCAGAGTGTGAACAATGGATGCCAACTCCAAATCATGAGTTGCATAGTTCCTTTCATGCTCTTTCAACTTTCTGGATTCATAACAAATTACGAATCCATTTTGAATAAGGACTCCTCCCAGTCCTTCTTTACATGCATTAGTGCACACCATGAAATCTTCATTTGGTTCTGCGATCCTTAGGATTGGAGCACTGGTTAACAGTTGCTTCAATTGTTGAAAGATTCTTTCACAATCATCTGTCCACTGAAACTTCCTCTCCTTCCTTTGCAAGGAAGTGATAGGGTAATTTATCATCGAGAGCCCTGGAATAAATCTTCTGTAATATCCAGCTAGACCCGTAAAGGATCTGACTTCCGTCATGTTCTTTGGCGCTGACCATTCTATGATGGCCTCAATCTTTTTAGGATATACAACTATCCCATCCTTCGAGATAATATGCCCCAAGTAATGGATCTGTTCCTGATAAAATGAGCATTTTCTCAACTTGGCATATAACTGGTGCTCTCTTAGAACTTGCAACACCATCCTCAGGGGTTTTTCATGCTCCTCCTTTGACTTGGAATACACCAGAATGTCATCCAGGAAGACTATGACAAACTTGTCTAGATAGTCCCTGAATACACCATTCATCAAGCACATAAAAACAACAGGTGCATTCGACATCCCAAATGACACCACTGTGAACTCGTAATGACCATACCTTGTTCTAAAGGTGGTCTTGATGATGTATTCATCCTTTATTCTTACTCGGTGATATCCTAATATGAGATCTATCTTTGAAAATATCTTCGCATCCTTCAACTAATCGAAGAGGTCATCAATCCTTGGAGAGGATATTTGTTCTTAATAGTTACTTTGTTTAACTGTCTGAAATCAATACATAGCCTCAACGTTCTATCCTTCTTCTTCACGAATAGGACCAGGGCACCCCAAGGTGACATGATTTGGCGTATTTACCCCTTCTTCATAATCTCTTCAAGATGCAATTACAACTCTTTCAGCTCTAGCGTACTCATTCTATAAGGAGATTTCGACACTGGAGCTGCTCTAGGAATTAAGTTTACAGAGAAGTCAATATCTCTCTTCGGAGGTAGTCTGGGTACCTCCTGAAATACATCTTCAAAATCTTTTAGTACCACATGGTCTCCAATATTTGAGACCTCATCCTTAGATGCTTCCTCCATATGGGTTGCAAACAACTGACAACCTTCCCTATAGCATTTCTTCAGCTGTAATGCTGAAATTTCTCTAACAACTACAACTTTGGGAATTCCTTGGACAGTTTTTCGATTCCCCTCCTCATCCAGGCAAGTAAATTCCTTGTTACGACAGTCTAGGAGGGCATGGTGCTGGTCCAACCAATCCATCCCAATTAAATAGTCATAAGAGCCTAAAGGCAAAATATTCAATTCAGCCTTCGTGCTCAATCCCTTCATGTCCACAGGACAAGACTTAACCAACTCAGCGACTTTCCTCTTGGTTCCTGTAGACAAATGCACTAACCAATAATTTTCATGTTTTCTTCTTGATAAATGAAAACCTTCCACCACTCTAGGATATATATAACTATGGCTATCCCCTGAATCAATTAAGACAGTAAGTGGTCCTTTGTTAATCATACCTTCCACTTCAATCATGTGCGATTGAAATTCAACTTGCTTGTTGTCCAGGGCTATGTAGATCCTTGACATTCTACTTCCCATGTCCTCCACTTTTTCATCTTGCTGAACATTGTGGATGACTCTCACTTTATCATTTATGCGGGGGAAATCTCTATACCTATGGTTTCCTTTACAACCCCAACACTCCATAGGTGTCTGCCTTGGAAATTGTCCACCCACTTCATCCTTTCTGGACTCTCTAAAATATGGTTGTCCCTAAGGACTATTTCTAAAAAAGGGAGGCTTGTTTCCCTTCTGCCTCTGTTCCTTCTTGAACTTCTTCTTGTCTTCCCAAGCCTTTTGGAAGGCAGGCTTTTCTCTCTATTGTTCATATAAACATTTCTCTCTTCTTATTGTTTCTTCCATAGACTTAGGGTCATCATACTGAATCTTGTCACCAATATAAGGTGGTAATACACTTAGATACCTTTGAATCTTGACAGTCTCCTCCTTGATGAACGAAACATACTTCATCAGTTCCAAAAATCTTCGCTTGTATTCATCAATGGTCATGCTGCCCAATTTGATTTCAAAGAACTCTTTCATCTTTCTGTCATAATATCTTTTAGTCAAATATTTCTTCTCGAAATACCTCTTGAATTCCTTCCAAGTGATATTTTTCTCTCTAATGTGTTGCACCTGCACCAGTTGATCCCACCACATGGATGCTTTTCCTTTTAGTTGATACATCGCAATTCTTCCTTCGGCATGAGAGGAATAATTCTGCAATTGGAAGTACTTCCTCATGCCTAGTAGCCATGTATCGACATCTTCTTCCTTCTGGTGTTCTCCATGAAACGTGGGAGGCTTAATCTTATTCATTTCTCCTTTCAGTTCATCCACTCCAGACTTTGTATGCTTTCTAGTAGGAGATGGGCTTGAACTATTGCGTGTTTATTTACTGGAATTCTTTGGGGAGCGACGACAATGACCGCTAACAATCCTTGATCTTATTTTCCTCTCAGGGGTCCTATGACTCCCTATTTTTCTTGTGTTTCTCTCCTTTTCCAATTTCTTTTTGATCCTATCCAAGATATGCAACAACTTCAAGTTTAATTCACCCTATTTATCCTGAGTTTTCTTGATCCTTCTTCTATCAAATCGACGAGCCTGGGCATCCCTTTGTAATCTTTCAATGATTTTCATCATATTCCCTTCCTTATCCACCTCTTTTCTGTGCCCATTGGAGTTTGATCCTTCGAATCCCAAGTTGACATCCATTCCTTTTCTTTCATTCTTTGAACTGGAGGCAATTTACACCTCTTCCATTTCTTTTCACTTGGCGACAACTCTGACCGGTTCTGGCCCTCGTCAACTTCTGCAATCATAATGTGCAGACAACCAAAATTTGTCAGGCCATCTTTCCTTAACAAATTCCACACATTCAAAACCAACCTGATTCTAAGAAAATGTTTCAACTTCATGAATATTTTGATCTCTGCTCGGCTCTGTAACTTTCGGGTGATAACCCCCTCTTTCTTACTCCCCAACCCATGCGATCACAGGCTGTGACCAACCGCTAGACCACTATCTCTCGAGTTCTGGTTACCAAAATTGTGACATCGGGTGGATCAACGGTCCACATATACAAAAGATCCAATGGTTGGAACCCACTATGGTCCTTCTGTCATCGAAGTTTCAGATCTTCGTGACTTCAGGGTTTCGGGACTTCAGACCTCGAGAGTTCCCACACTTGTTTCCTCCAAATATTTTGACATCCGAAATTCTAATTTACTTTATCCCCTTTGGGCCCACGTAACACAGTTGTTTCCAACAACCACGGTGTCACATGGAACACTTAGGAGGGTCCACATCACCTTCGACGACATCATCATGTCCTACCATGTTCACTTTTATTTTTGGGAGTTCGGGTTTCAGGAGTTTGTGCATCCGCACATCTCGCTTTTCCCGATAGCCGAAATCACAAAATTGTGATTTACTTTTTGCTTGATCCAACAGTCAAGTTTTCTTCCACCGATTTATGGTGTAGATCATTTCAGGTCTTCAGAGTTTTGGGAAATGGGAGTTCGTGCATCAACACATCTTGCTTTTCTCGATAGTTGAATCCCAGAAAGGTTTCCAGGATAACTCCCTTGCACGTTTTCCAGATCTGACGATTGTGAGGGGTCTCATTTCCTCCCGATCATAGCCAATGGATCCAACACTTCGTGCATTGGTCTCTCTCTCTCTATGGACAAATAACACCCTGACTGTAGTTTTGTAACACGACAAAGCAACCCCTTGGCACTCAGAAATAATATAAGGTTCGAAATTAGTTCCTCCAGACAAAATTTCTACCTGAAACCTCGGTCCAATGGCCCCTTATCTGGCCCATCTAGGCTCAACGTTGAAAACCTTGGCTCTGATACCAAAATGTAACATCCTCGACCCTCCAAAGGCTGGGCAATGCTACCAACACTTGTGAATTTATCCCTTTAAAGCTCTGATACCAAAATGTAACATCCCCGATCCTCCAAAGGCCGGGAAATGCTACCAACACTTATGACTTTAGCCCTTTAAAGCTCTGATACCATACTGTAACATCCTTTGGGCTGTCAACCCACGTCATGAGTAATTTTACTATGGAATAACACTTATATAACATACATTTAAATAAGTTCAATACATTAACATAGAGTAATCACACAATTACTGCTAGCATACATAATCCATGGTATTAACAATAATTCATATGGATAACATATAAGCATCACAGGCATGAAAAACATAATATTAAGAAGAAATTGATACTTATATTTGAAACTAGATGTAATTCACCAACTGTGTCCAGAACTTCAACGAACCTCGTAGCCTTAGACCACACTTCTCATCACTCTCAAGAGTAGGTCACCCCTGAGTTGGGACTAAGCTCCACCGCGTAGGGAATCCTAGGCTAGGAAAGGTAAATGGGAAGACACCCACTTACAGAGGAATGATTTTCTCCCAGGAGCCACTTATTCCCACTACTCATAGAATCTCATTCCCCACATGCCTGTCCTACCCCATGAGTATACACATTCACTGTCACCAAGACAGTCCTTCGACTGCTAACCTCCCTTGCCTTGGGATTCAACAACAGACTGGACTAGAAGTCTCAGAGTTCTTTAGAAGCTACAGGAACCCTTCCAGGAGTTATTACTTCCTCATCACACTCTCTCACCTGGAGAGAGTCGTTCATAGGTCTGGCGACCTGTTCTTTTCAACCACAACCACCTCCCTCACCTAGAGAGAGTGCTACACACTGGTTAGACAATTTGTTTCCTTCAAATCAGGTTCCAACACAGTTGGGAAACTATGAGGCTCAACATGAACATACATTGGCCAACAAGCCACCCATAGTCAAGCACTGCACAACCACAATAGTCCACAGTAAACACAGACATAGGATTTCCCAAAATGGTGACAGATAGATGATAAAACATAACAAGGCTCGGCAAATACAAGACACTTCGGTTTTCTCAACCAGCTACACAGGACAACTTCTTGGTTTTGGTTTCGGGATTGCGTAAGGGTGCATAGAGATCTCATGCACAGGCTTGAATTGTCCAGGTAAGGGATCTGAAAACAAACACCAGAGAGAGGTCGATCATGGACACCCATGAGTTGAGACGGAGGATGGCGAATTGGAAGGTCAAACCCCCAGACTCAGGTGATGGATGGAGGAATGCAGAACCCCCAACATAGATTATTCCTATGGTTTTAACTACATATTTCTATATCGACACATGTCTTCCTGGGGATGCATGCTTCCCATTTTGCACACGTTCCCCCTTCCAGGAACTTAGGATAAAATATATACACGTTCCCCCTTCCAGAAACTTAGGATAAAATATATACATTTTCATAGTAATTTGGAATAATAATAAATTATTATTCCCAAGGGTTTAAGCCCCCAAGCTTATCCCCTCTTTCCAACCTTTCATCCCCCTCTCCCTTACCTAGGTTTTGTGGAAGCCTAGTCCCCCCATTACTCATTCATCGTGTTCAGTCCACACGCAGAGATGTTTATATTTTATTAATAATGTTCATAATAACATGTACATAATCAGTCTCCTGGCCCTTAACACTTAGGCTCTCTAGCCTAATAAACACATAAGCCTATCATCTTATCAATACTCAGCTCACTAGCCTACAAAACATGATTTAAAATTCATAAACATGATTACAACAGGGCTCGTCCTTTGGGATATTACACATCATATGATTTCATCTAGACTACCCATCAATGAGACATGTGGCATAAATTTATGAGCTCCGGCTAAAGGCCTGAAGTAATACTCAACCGTTCAATTCATGAGGACACACGTCAGTATATTGCTAGCTCCAGGTAAAATCTTTTGGGAGCCCAGGTTTCAGATGATTCTCCCGAAGGCCGGAGACATGAAGGGATTTCATCTGTCGATCTCTAGAGGGCCATGCATCATCAGATCCATGGCTACAGGTAAAAGCACTTGGAAGCCCAGGTCTGAGATTTGATTTTCCCGTAGTCCAGAGACCCAAAAAGCGTCTTAGCCATTGATCTCAGGGAGCCACGCATCATCAGATCCCTAGCTCCAGAGAATTTTCTTGGAGAAAACAAAGTTTGACTATTGAAAGGCCCAAATCCTGAATCGCGAAGCAGATCTCGGCTATCGATTCAAAAAGGGAAGATATGATTCATTGATCTGAAGGGGGAAGATTTGAGCTAGTGACTGTAAATCCTCATCCAAGATCACGAGATTGATGACCACGGTCCATTGCGGGGATGCAACATACTCAGGTGATAATTTTGTTGAGTGGTCCTGCAATTGAAGCCATGGTAGGGAGAAATTTCTATGTGGCGAAAGGTGGTGGATCGCAGGCCCAAAAGAGATCTAAACCCATACCAATTTCTAGCATCCCTGTAATCACATGTTTATATAACATCCTGTCCAAGAGCACCACGTGGCTGCCCCCTGATCATTAATCTCATTGATTCCCCGAGAAAAGGCAATTAATGAAAATAGAGCCGGTGTTTGAAACCTCGGCTCAATCCATAAATGGAAGGCATGGAAGGTCCGATCATGGGGACTGAACTGTCAACCCGTGGTACCCTTGTGGGCATATTTCCCTACAAAATCCATGATGATCTGAGCTCATGTCTGATATAGGGATACATGCATAGTCTGACAGAAGAATTCTTAGATGCAATTCTTTGAATGTAGTGATCATATCACACTCCTAGTAGTGGCGAATTGTTCTGAGTATAAATAAGTAGTTTTGATATTTTGTTAAGGTCGTCAACTAGTTGAGCAAAGCTCCCTATTTTGTAATATTTTGATGCCATAACTGTTCTCTGGTTATGTATCAAATTTGAGACTTTCTGTAACACCCTGTTTCCCCAAATTTGTAATTAATCATAAAATAGGAATTACCATGCTAACAAATGAGGACAATGTAAATGTATTATTGACTGAGTTGCCAAATAACTGACTGTGGGGCTGAATCCTTGAAAGTATTGGCCATGATATCACTAGGAAGAATTTGAAAACTATAAGAGAGGGTTCGTTATGACAAATAACCCCAAATTTCCCTTGATGAGGATGAAAAACTCCTTCGGATCCCAAGGAGAGAAATCAGTTAATGAAGAAAGGACCGGTGGTTGAATTATCAACCACCCCCATGAATGGAAACATGGGCTGTCAGCCTGAAGTATCGTAGTGACCTACAGGCCTGAGCTTCCTTCTGACAGAAGGAATAGGATAGGTCAGCAAAAACCTTCCAGGGTAAGGGGGCTACACAAGGGAGAAGAGACACAGGACGAAAGAGCATAAGCTCATAAGGGAGATGCTCCAGCGTAATCATTAAGGGAAGGATATGAGCTTGATGTGGAAGAGCATATGAGAAACCTCTCTGAGGCCATAACCGAGAGAGAAAGGTTTGAGTTACAGAGAACAGGACCCAAACATAAGCAAAAATGGAGGAAGAACCCTCGAGAAGTGTGAGAATTACCTGGTGATATCATGGCTTGGCACAGGGGTGGCCAAAGTGATAAGAATGAATGCCTCTGTGCCTAAGGTCAGGTGGAAGGACAAACACCCACAGTCGGTTGGTTGGCGACAACTTGTAATAGATAAGTGATCTCCTGCCCTGTGTAATTTAGATGTAACTGTGTATGAATTGGTTATACTGCATATGCCTTCAAGAATGTGAATGAATGCTTAATGGATATACTGTATCCCTTCTATTTCGGCGTGGTTGTATAATTAGGCAAGTAAGGAATTATATGGTTCATACATGATTTGTTCTCATAAACTCTTGAGTTTTGTAGTGTCTTAAGCTAGAGCCACGAACTGTGAGCTCATTGACATTAGGCGTAGTTGCATGTACGATGGTCTACTCACCTAKTCGTTCTAAGTCCCTTGGAGGATGGAGTTTGTTAAGCTCATGAGAGGTAGTGCAKATATGCATAGGCTCTCTGYGATCAAATAGAACCCCATAACCCCTTGATGAAGRAGCACAATAGTTGTGCTGAAGACTCTTCTAAGAGTCAAGTTCAGGAGAAAGAGCGCAAATCTCTCAAGTCCTTCATAGCTGACGAAGCTCAGGAAGGATAACAAGTTTCAAATACTAAAAGAGAGTACCCTTTCATTTGCTAGATGAACGGACAAGATCCTTTCAAAGGATCTGAGGTATGTCACGACCGTTATATTGGAGGAAGGAACAAAGGTGTTAATACCTTGACCCCTTTAGCCTTTGCAAGTAGCGATGGGATCCAGGACCGTAGATCTAAGGATCTATCAGAGCTCTATTGACCGTCAATATTAACCCTTGCATAGGGAGGAGAGTGGACTTGACGATGTCCTGAAAGTCTTGAAGTATTCGGAACTATCCATCGGCACAAGACATGTGGCAGTTGGGTATCATTTCGCTGACTCGCGACTTGGAGTGGTCAAAGGGTAAGACCGTATGAACTTACGATTCGCGAAATCGTGACGTGATCGTTGTCGTTGATCCATGAGTGATATGGACCATCGGTTTAGTGTGAATAACTTTTAGTGTTTTGACATCTCGGAAACCAGAGGGAAATACCCCTCGTCTTTGCAATTCACAAAATCCCAAAATACAAAACCCCGACGCGCTCTGTGGATGAGCCGGTTTAGTGTGAATAACTTTCGATGTTTCGGCATCCGGGAAACCATAGGGAAAGATCCCTCATCTTCACAAGTCATGAAATCTTGGTATACAAAATCCTGACGCTCTCTGTGGATGAGCCAGTTTAGTGTGAATAACTTTCAGCATTTCGGCATCTAGGAAACCAGAGGGCAAGACTCCTCATCTTTGCAAGTTGCGAAATCCCACTATACGAAACCCTGATGCGCTCTGTGGATGAGCCCTAATTCATAGGACAGGGTCATGTGGTAGAAGGAGGAAGTAGGCGCTAGTAGTTAATCAAGGTTCTAAACTCGAGAATCGACATTTTCGGTCCCGAAAGAATCTGGACCGTCCATTTGTAGAGGACACATGGTGAGAGTTAGGAATTTCGCTGACTCGCCACTGAAAGAAGTCAACGGGAGGAGTTCTTAGAACTCGCGAGTCACGAAATCACGACTTAATCCTAGTCGTTGGTTTAAGAGATATCATAGCCATTAGATCATGGGGCTTGTGGGTCATCGATCTAACCCAGATCTGGACCGTCCATCGGAGGAGATGCATGGTGAACGATCAAAGTTTGGGGAAAGCTCCGAAATCCTGTGGGCCATTGGATCTCGTAGAACAAAGAAGGGATTAAGACTGAGTGTCTTTCAAGACCCTTAAACTCAGGAGGGATAGTGATCGTCAAATCCAGATCAACGAGGGTTGTTGATCCCATACAGGAATTCCCTTATCAGAATTCAAGGATTGGAGTGAAAAGAGATTTGGAGTCGCTGCATCGTGAACTCCCGATTCATGAAACTCCAAAAAGATTTGGACCATTGGATCCAAATCATTGAGGATTGTTGGATCTCGTACAAGAACTCACATATCGTATTTCGGGGAATGGAGTGACCAGTGGTTTGGGTCACTGCATTTCAAACTCCTGGTTACCGAAATCCCGATACGACTAAGACCCTCAGATCAGGGGGAGATTCGCAGCCGTCGATCTCATCGAAGGTAAGATTTTGGGTTTCGGGGTTTGAAGAGTCGAAAGACTTGACTCTCTTTCATCGCTGAGTCATGAAACATGAAAGACACCTCTTGTCTTGGCCTGTGGTCATAACCAACTATCAAATGGAGGTGGATAAGGGAAGAGCTAGCATGTGCTAGGCCCCCATAGGAATTTGGGGATTCTATCCCTTGAGGAAGAGCGGAAATTTTATTTTTGCTGTAGTGGGTATGTGACAAATTGGTATCAGAGCATGGTTACAACACTTGTCCTGCTTGGGATCATGTACGAGTAACATAAGGAGATATGTTATCTGCATTTTCTCTTTAAGGAGAAGGAATGCATAATGAAACTGTAATTTGGGAATTTCTACGGAATTCCAGCAAAGGAATTATATTGTTTCATTGTCAAAATGATAACTACTCTTATAGGAGTAGGGATGCACTGATCAATATCATTGATAAGACTTGAGTGTGAATAACAACGATGGAATAAATTGTGCTATGAATATGCATGATCCAGAAAAGGGACATGAACTTATTTGTTCTATTATAGTGTGATGATGGCAACCTACTAAAGCAGGTAGAGTCTCTTGCAATTGAGATGGTTGGTTAGGTAAGAATTAAGATCCTCATGAAGAACTCCTTCATGATTTAGAAAATCTGGTAAGGACTGGTAAGATCCTTAGAAGGTTATAATTACTGCATTATTAAAAGACTAAACCCTGAGCATATAACTCCTCAYGATTGAGAGGACTGATGAAAATATGTAGGGTCAGATTATCTGACCTATAATGGTTAGAATCGACAACAAGGATAATCTGTTTAAACATGATTAAGAGGAGTCCTTTGGGACTGTTGCTATTTCCCAAGAGTGACCCTTATTTGTTGTTCCCATAAAGAGAGGGTAACATCCGTATGAGTTATGACTATGAGGTTAGTCCCGTAATTAACTTAAAAGCTCAAAGAGATAATGGGGAATTTTTGTATGCTGAACATGCTTATAGAATAAAGCTTGTGTTAAAGTTTGAAAAATCCGGAGGTTGAGCACAGAGTGTACTAGGAGGAGTAGTGGTTTTAAGTCTCGAGAGGAAAAACTTAGAAAAAGTTTCTAAGTTTTGAAGAGTTGAAGTGTTCAAAGGTGAAGCACAAAAAACTGAAGTTCGAAGAAAGAACAAGTATGGAGGATTGAGTGGGAGAAATCCTTCAGAAAAGAATTTTGAAGATTGGATAAGATCGAGAGTCAAGATCCATTCAGAAAGAGATAAAATGTTTCAAGTTGTTCGATCTCAGAGAAGTAGCACACTGGTTAGTTGCGAGGAGATACTAGAATTTCGCAAAACCAAAGGGCTTGGAAGAAGCAATGAGAAATTCACGAAAATATCATAGACATTGATCAAGGAGCGATCTGGACCATTGATTGTCCAGAGAGAATTTCACAATTTCGGGGATCGGGAGAATGGAGGTGAAAGGTCTTTCAACTTCGCGACAGGCGGAATCCTGATATGCGAAACCCCGACAATATCTAAGCTGTCAAATCATGGAAGAATCAGGACCATCAGATTGAGAACTCCAAAATTTCACAATTTTGAGGATCGAAGGATTTGAGGTGCTTCATAAAAAAGTCCCGAAGTCGTGAAACATGAAATCACGACATAATCAGAACCATTGGTTGGAGAGATGTTGGTGATCATTGATCTGATCCAAAATTTCATCATTTTGGGTATCGATAGTTTGAAGGACGGAGAGTTGATTGACTCATATCACCGATATGTGAAATCACAATGCACCTTTTTTGGGTTAGTGTGTGGTCACATGGAAGAGACTTGCATTTAAGCGCTTGTACACACGGGCTGAAATTTGTGAAGACCCATGGATTGTTTCTTATAGGTTCCAGTAGGGAATCAAAGACTGTTTCAATTCAGTCTTAAGAAGATCCTAAAACTAAGAGGTCACACAACCCTTGGAGAGAAAGGGGGGGGTCTACACCATATAACTATGATAGCTACATGCAAGATTAGGATTATGAAAATGGTTAAGTACGTCATAGATGTAAGTTAGCAAAGACGCATGTTTATATTCCTTAAGGGGAATGTTTAGTAAAAAAAAGATAAAGCTAACTCAAGGCTGAGGCCATCACAAATAGTGATGGATATGCAACAAGGGAGTTTCATGCCGAAGGAGTTCCTAGTGGAGGAATTGTGTAAGGACTTTGTTAGAAGAACAGAGTCACAACCCTAATAATTGTTGAAGGTTGGAAAATGGGATGCAAGACCTGTCCATATATAAGAATCCTGGATTACATTTTGAAAGAATCATGTAATTAATAGAAGACTAACAACTAAATATTGACCATTCCGATAATCGAATGGAAGTGTGTAGGATGCACATGTTCATGATTCATTATGAGAAAAGAGTTTTTATTAAAGCATGTTGCGGTATCCCAAAAGGGGTTAGGGTGAGGCCTAACCAAGGTGACTCAAGGAAAAAAGCAGGAAGATCCCGACATGGAGTAGAATTTCAAAAGTAGATAAGAGACAGTGAGGCCTTAGAGATAACTCGGTTGGGCTGAAAAGTCCCAGACGGTGTAGGAATAGTTGGAAGAAGGGGAGATTCCTTAACTCTTTCCTCATTGAGTATTATGTTTTCCCTTGGATGAGAAAGCTGGTACGACAATAAAAATAAAAAGGTCTTGACACCATAAGTAATAAGGATTGTATTGCTGAAGATACAATCGAAATTTGTTTGTGTTTCACTTATGGAAACATTTGAGGATGTTTATGAATTTGAATGTTATGATACATGCATTTGGTCTAATATTACAACTAATGTAATTGTGTCTATGATGATGCATGTTGTGTATAGAAATGAATTGGAGCTATTGAGGAAGACAGTTTCCAATGATGGGAAACCTCAAAAAAAGAATGACCAAGCGAAGGCTGCGAGTGAAAGATTGTTGACAGGGTTGTAAAAGTCCCCATAAAGCACTGGCGATGAGGTGAAAATAAGAAAGAGGGTGCTAGTAGCCAAGAAACAATATAAAGATATTCGTGCCTGTGTGGAACAAGGTATGAAGGTATTTGGTAAGAACCCCTTCTGAAATATTTTATTTTCTTAGTGTTATGCATAAACTTGAAAGGCGGTTGTATGCCTTGGATACCCAAGTAAGGTATGACTCAGGACGAAGAACTAGAATGATGGAGGTATGAACCTATGGTAGTAAACACTATTTGTAACCCTTGGAAGAATTCATGAATTGATATGTCATGAATGCATTGACAATCAAGGAATGCGTAAAGGAATTCATGAGAAAATTTTAAGTTCATGTGTATTGATTTGGGATCGTGATCGGCCTATAGCAGGCAGTATGATCCTACTGTAAGAATGAAAGAAAATGAATAAACCATATGAGGAAAAGGTTGGTTAAATTCCAA
>JZKD02S1970006.1:41856-63882 GCA_000966675.3 Picea glauca | reverse complement strand
CAACCAACCGCAAAAACCACTTATAATAAACGATATATTATTGTTGTAACGAAAAAGAAAGAGGTTCACTAGTCTTGTTAATACGGGATTTGCTAAAAGAATGGGATTAAACAATTAAAGAGGATAAATTGTTGATTCTAAATCCTCGTAAACCCAAGTAAATTTTCCTGATTCTTTTTTTTTTGTCCCCCACCACCAATGGTATTTAGATAAAGATCAGAGACTAAACTGAATAATTCCCGATCTGGAATCTCTTTTGGAACAATACCTTCTGGTTGGGACAATATTTGATCTGCTATATCTAGATAATATTGACACACGTAGTTAAGGGATGGTTCAAATCCAACCATTTCAAATAAGGTTTTACCCTTGACTCTTGAAACTCGGATATCCTCGATAATAGATAATACTTCTATTACGGGCATTGGACAGGCTTCTACATATTTATTGATAAGATCTCTTCTAGATGTACGATTTCCAACCAAGCCTGCTAATCGGAGTGGATCTGTACGAGATTTTTCCCTTATAGAGGCAGTAATACGATTAGCTACAAATAATGCATCGAATCCATTATCTGTAATTATTACACAATAATCTGCATAGTTCAATGGAGCGACAAAACCTCCACAGACCACGTCACCTAATACATCGAATAATATAATATCNAGCAATAACTACATCCATCAGAACACTTTTGACTGGGACCTGTGCAAGGGTGACTACTAAATCTTTTATCATACCTAAGCACTTGACTCTTCTTGAATCAAAAGAGTAGAGATCTATGGAAGGTCGGGTGATCTCGAGGCCTAGTCTATCCATAATAGCTTTGGGCATCACATTATGTGAAGCTCCAGAATCTAGCATGCAGTTATGCAGCAGTCGATCATGCACATTTAGGGTGATATAGAAAGGGGCAACAGTGTCTCTGGCGCCCTCGAAATGTGGACCGAAAGTGATATTTGGCTTGTCATCTTCCAAATTTATTTTGTCTAATTGACTTTCTTGGTTCGAACAACCTATCACCTTGGTTATTTGTTTTCGATATGCAGGGTTTTTTGCTAATTCAACCAACGAAATAGGTATTTTGATCCTATTTATTTCATTTTTGACACTAAAACCACCGCCACCTTTGTCCATTTCTCTGGTTAAAACCTCGAACTCTTTATTCTCTAACTTATTTGTCTGAGTTGATTTATTACTCATGATCTTAATTACCGGTGTTTGTGTATTGGCCATCTTGATCTCCTTTGTTTGGGTCTCAACCTCCTTCGTCTTTGGATCCAATAAGTCAGTCCCTTTAGATGTTTCGGTTTCCTTTGGGGTGGGTACATATACTTCACCTCTAGGGAGAATTTTCCCGTGTTGAGAAATCAACGCGGACTTGTTTTTAGACCTCAGGTTATACCTAGGTTGGACTTCAGCCATTATTGAATCAGTTACTTCTTGATGGTCTGAGACATCTGTGTTGTCTATGTCATCATCTGCATATGAGGGTTGTTGTGTGCTTAAAGACTTCTCATACTCTTCTTTAGTTATATAAGGTTGAGTGCGGTCGTCACCCAAATTTGTCACATCTTCTTCCAGACCTTCGAAATCTTCCAGATCATTTCCTCCTATAAAATTTTCATTTTTTAAAGGGGTTTGAATTTTTTTATCTTCATTTTTAGTCTGCCTTTGTTTATTTTGAGGATTGGGGTTTCTTCTGAATTCTCTTTTAATGAAAGGATCACTCTTGGATTGGTCTAGTTCCATTCTGGAAATCTTATTCGACAATTCTTTAATTACCCTAGCCATATCATCCATCTTGTCATCTATAGATCTATTAGATCCTGAGGGTCCCGCTTGTTCCATAAAATGTCTGGTTTCCATGTTCCCCGTTTCTAGCCTAGCTTTCAACTTACCAGAGGCCATCATGTTGGACTCAATTTCTACAGCATCATCCTGCATTCGGGTTAAGGTAGCCCCCCGCATTTCTCTTAAGAGAAGGGCGAAGTTGGGTTCGAAAGCTCGTGCGAAGGTTACTTTGGCTGCAGGTTGGGAGGGTTTGACTTCGGCTGGGATCTTATTGTACAGTTTATTAAATCTTTGGATAAATTCCATAACTGTTTCTAAATTCCTTTTCTTTAAAGATCCGAACTCGGTTAGATAATATAAGTGGTCTTTTCTTTCACCCCATTGTCTAAGAAAGGCATCTTCTAAGGCATCATAAGATAGAATAGACCCTGTGGGTAGGCTTCAAAACCAGGTCCGTACCTATCCTTCGAAATTTTGGACAAAAATCCACGTCTTCGTGTTCGAGACCTAGGATATTCGCGAACTGATCGAAGAAGTTTATATGTTCGGTTGCGGTCAAGTCTCCTTCTCCTGTAAACTTAGTTAAGTTTTTTATATAATTTCCGAGAAGGTCATGAAGAGGGGCAAGTAGAACCAAAGGCGCATAGCTTGCAGCCACTTTAGCGAAAACTCTGGGAGGAGGGAGAGGCCCTTGGCCTCCTGCTCCTCCTGGAGCCCCCCCACCTCCTGGAAAACCCCTCCACCTCCGAAAACCCCTCCACCTCCGAAAACCCCTCCACCTCCTCCTTCGACGATTGCCATTGGTACTACTGGATAAGGAAACGGTGTGTTGTACAGAGGTTTCTGGAACACTAAAAGTGAATCTTTAACTTCTTCATGAGACGGGAAGGCCAAAGACGGGTGATCGGAGACGCGAGGACTTGGCTCTTCAGATTTTCAAGAGACGTAATCAAGGGATCCCATGGGTGTGAGATTTGAGTATATAATATACTCTTCGAGACTTGGTGATGTCGGGAAATCTGAAAGGAGAGTCGGCGAGATATCAATTGTTGATAAATTTACTGTTGGGATTTTACCTTTGTGTCCGACAGAGGTTTTTGGAAGGATTTCACTTTTAACCACAAAGTTGAATAAAAATGAATTAGTGGTTTTGGGAGGTGTACTATGCGAAGTTGAAGGTTCACAAGCACTTTTAGTATTGGGCTGAGGGTGTTTAAGCTGATAGAATGCAGTAGTCGGCTTAAGAGAACCTCTAGCTTTTAGTATTTTTTCAGTATCTGAAACAGGCGTGGTCTTCTTGTTCTCTGGGTTTTGTCTGGTATTCCTTCGATCGGATGCTAGCTTACTTATACGTAGAGTCGCCAAGTGAAAGATAAGAAAATCCTTTTAGAAAGTGCTCACTATTTGTTCACTATTAAAGGGTGAAACTTGAAAATATGTCGTTCTTCCCAGGGAAAAGGTTTCGTAACTTCGTCCCCAACAACGGCGCCAAAAAGATGTTGTTCCAGATTCTGTACTTAAGGATTTAAAAAGTACAGTGTCTAGGCATCCAAAATTTAGCAAGATGTAAAAAGGGAGGAGGGTATACTTTCAGGAAAGGAAGCTAGGGTTGATTTCTAGGTTGTCTATGCTTGGCTTCCAACTGTTCCTGGATGTTTATATCCCTTTCAATTGCAGCCCATGAACGTTAAAGTTCTACCCGGGTATTGGTTGTTTTAAGTATGGTGTTGAAGAGATTTAAAGTGATATGGGTTTGATCTGTTAAACCGGGTTCAATATTGGGTTGTCTACAACAGGGACAGTCATAGAGGAACAGAAAACTTAAAGCAATCCAAAAGTTTTTATGTTGTATCAATTTGATTTTATAAAAGAGAAATTTAGAAATCAATATTAAAAGAAAATTGCAAACCAAAGGCCTTTTTCCGTAACTGCGTTATATTGAAATAAATGGTGTATGAATTATGGAGAAAAACATTAAGTTGTCTATAGAATAAGGCTCCTATTGAGGGAGAATCTCACTCTGTGAGCAGAAGAAGAAAATAAGATAAGAAATGATCCGATGAAGCATAAAATATGACAACCTAAAGATTTACAGGTCTTGTACCTGCTAGTAGCCGATACAGAGGAAAAACTGTAAACAATAGATAGCTAAATATTAATTACTGCAGTAGAAGTTTTACTAAATTGCAATGCAACTTTCATCAGATATATATAAGTGAAATAAGAATGAATATGAAATAACAGAGAGAACAAACTCATAACACAGTAGTGACGGAATTAGGAATCTCTGGATTGCTTTGTATTAAGTCTCGAAAAGAGACAGTCTCTATTACAATTAATCAAAAAGGTCCAGCCTTTTTTCTTTCTTCAAATGTATATTTATACAAATTTTTATGCGTTGGAATCTCAATAGTTCCACAAGTTTTCGGTTACAATCAAAAGAAGTTGAAACGTTTCGTTTCTTTATCTCAGTTTTCATCTGGTACCTGAAACCTGCCTCTTCGCATGCTCCTTGCAAATAACGTACTTCTCCACCAGCTGTGATATCAACTTAGATGGCTCGGCTTGACTATTTGCCTAAAAAATACAGCAGTCTTTCATCAATAGCAGCAGCTTTCTTTCCACCTGTTGATCTTTGGTATTGATAGAGCATAACAACATACTCGGTTCAATTAGCCATTTGTCTATTTGCACTATGTCTGTTTGAGCTATTTTTGATATTTCGGCTAATTCTCTTTCTTCATTTTCCTTGATATTTAGCATATATTTAGCTGTATTGATTTGACCCAGTATCTCCATGCCACTTTCACCATTGGAACCCAAACAAAGCTCACTTAACAAGCCAAAAATTTCTTCGCAAGATTTCCTCAGCTTCGTAGCTTGTTGTTTGCCTTCAGATGTATTTCTCTCCCATTCTTTCAACAAGATATTACCCCTGGTCTGCTCTGCGATGGAAAAACTAGAACTACTACTTGCTTCCCTTCTCGTTCTGGCTGTAATAGCCTCCTAGAAAACCACCCGAGCTGCTCTGGCATCCCTTTCTTTAAGAGAGAGGTTTTCCAACACCTGAGCAATGAGTTGGAAGCTGCTTTGAATTGTTTCCCCTTTTGCAAACAAACCCTGTTGCGCCGCCGATAACCTTTTTCTGATTTCTATTGCTTGGGATTGAAATATCCCGATATCGATTACCTGGCTTTCGGCGAATTTTAGTTTGGCCCGATGCTGGTCTATTAATTCTCCCTGCTGGCTTATCTGAGTTTGACTCGTCTAAACCTTCAACTGTGTTTGTTCGAGATCGACTTTAAGCTGCTCGATTTCTTTTTGATCTTCTATTCTTGCTTGCTCTAAAGTCGCACTTGCCTGATCTTTAGCAGCAGCCCTTGTTGTGGCTAGTTTAGCCTCTAGTGTCTTGATCAAATGATTTTTTTGTTTTAGCTGATCTTTTAGGGTCCGGACTGAATATTGGTTCGTCATGGCAAAAGCACCCAATGTTCCTTCTATTTGCGTGGCGAATTCTACTTTCTTCATATTTTTCCCATCAGTTAAAACTTTAAATTTCTTAGAGACAGTACCTACCTCTTGGTAGATTTTTTGTCTCACAACCACTTTCCTCTTCTTATAGAAGAAGAATTCATTCGGAGGTAGCTCTTCAAATGATATAGGTGTCAATTTTTCACCCAAAATCCAACCTACGTCCGGGAATTCCTTTGCAGACTGTAGGGGGGTAATGGAGGCGATGGGATTGTCGACCTGTTTAGAAGATTTCCTGGGAGTAATGACCAAAGTTGACTCGCTTGGAGGACCAGAAGCCTCTGCTTCCTGTTTCAGACCCCCAGCTTGCTCTTCTTTATCATGTTGTCCTTCTTGGTCGGGTGTTGAACCTTTAGAGCCTCCGACTTCTGTTTGTTGCTCCTTTGCTATCGTCGGATCTTCACCCCGTAATACTGGAGGATGGCAACTTCACCTATGCTCTTGGAATCTGACAATATCGGCCCTCTCTTCGAGCGACAGGTCTTGTATTCAAGCCAAAAATTCATCATAATATTTGGCGCCTCGGAAAATATCATCATGAGGCAAATTCTCATGCTCAAATATTTTAAGGCCACAGCTGGCCAAATGATAACTCACGACCCTGTGTGGATCATGTTTCTTGAATTCAATATGAACCAAATTTATATCTTCTAGGGTTGTTGCCTCAGCCTTTGCATGCCTGAAGTCTAATATTTAATTGGTGTTTAAATGAACAGGAAAAGGTGGCCATACCTTTTTTGAAAACCCTTTCAGTTCTTTTCTTATACTACCGATTACGGTTTGCCTGGCGATCTCGTGACAAGCCAGCCTGTCGGGTATAAGTAAGGGTAAATCATGTGGAGGTACGGAAGTGCCGAAAACCCTGATGTATGAAAATTCTTTCTCCACATACCAATCGGCCACTCTACTTAGATTTGTCGTGATGTTATCCGATATTCTGGGTGGCGGATTACCGAAGATGGAAACATGCATCGATACCATTACCCAGTTGAAGATTTCGTATACGAAATCCGAAGCCTTGTCCTCCCAAATTTTAGAATGGTATACATGGACTAGCTCAGCATCTGATGGAGTCCAGCTCCAATTCATCAAAGGAAAAGGCATCATGGAACATACTGCGTCCATGAGGTATGCGGACATGAAAAATGAAGCAGCTTTCCTGCTCTCTTTCTNAACTTAAGAACCGACATTTGACCTTTAAAATAGATTTGAACCAAATGAAAAAGGCGGCTCCAACAGTAGGAATGAAAAGTGGGACAATATTAGTGAATGTGAAGATGATTATCATAGAATAATGTATACCCCATGCTTCATATGGCATAAAAATGCATTGGGATAACCCTAGCATGCATTTTATAGAGCCCTTTTAGGATAATTGTCAATTTTGTGTAAGTTCTAGTTGGTCTCGATATATTTTGTGATGGAAAAAAATATAGTACCAAAATTCAAAAGGTGGCAATACATAAAGGTCATATTATTCAAGAAGAGCATTTCTCAACTCATATATCATCACTTGAATGAAAATTGAATATGTCAAGTGCATTTTGGTGAAATTGAGTGAAACAATTATCCCAGGGGATGGAAAAAGGTTGGAATCAATGAAAACACCATTTTGGAAGACCTATATTTTCCACCATGAGGCAATTTGGGAAAATATGGCACTTATGTATTATTAACCACCTAAAATAGTTCAAATTATAATGTGTGTTATGACTCTAGCATGAAATTAGGTATGTTTGGCAGGCATTTTCCTGAAAGCACCCAAGCCTAATTTTGTGTCTTGTGTAAAAGTGACAAAATGTGGTGTTCAAGCACAATAGTGAAGTTGAGGTTTATAATGAAATTTTAACAATGTAGGAAAGCTCAATATGTCTCAAATAACACCCAATAATTTGAAGATCCCAATTTGGAACCTTTATGAGCCCTGGGTGGAGATTTTTGTGAAGATGGAAAAAAATGGGGCAAATGGAATTGAATGCCATTTTGGAAAATCCATACCTTCCATCTAGGAATGTTGTTGAAAAATATATATAAATGTATATTAGTATAAAATTTGAAATAATCCAGCCTTGTCTCTTTAGATGACATTAATGATCCATCTACATGAGGTGGTGGTCATTCTCCCAAACCTTTCTAGGTTATCTTGCAATTTTTGTCAAAATCACCACAGAATAATTTTGAAGGATAAGAATGAAATACAATAGTTTGAGAAGGTCAATGAGGCCTTAAAGAGAATTCAATGACTTGCAGAGCTCAATTTACATGCTTGTGTAGGTCAGGGTGGGCATTTTAGTGAAGATGTTGTTATTGTTCAAGGATCAATGCAATTTGTTGAAACTACCATTTTGGCGTAGTTATGGCATGTATCTAGAGATCTTTATAAATACCTTGGTTACTAAGAATCATTCACCCCATAGGATACTACAACTTCCAATTTTGGTTTTTCACCAAGGGTAGATATCAAGAGGTTGGAATGCATTTTACAAAGCTCACTTAGGATGACTATAAACTATATTTTATGTCTATAATGAAAATCCATGCCTAACAAGAGGTAAGTTAAATACAATAAACCAAAACTAACCATTGGAAATGACATATGGAGGATTGCTATACATATTGATGGTGTCGCAAAGGAAAAAATCATCAAAGATGACTTGATGATTGAAGAATACTCAATATGAATCTAGAATCTCATAAATTATGGGTAGACATAGTATAGGTAAAATATGAGTGATGAACTTGAAAATTTGACCATTTTCAAAGGATAAAAGGGTAGGTTGTTAAAGTTGGAGTCCATTTGGATGATGATGAGATTTGACCTTGTTTGCATGGATAAAATTTTAGAAGATAGAAGAAGTACCTTTTGGGTTTTAATACATGAATGAGAAAGGATAAAAATTGACTTTGTCATGAACATAACCTTAATGAGTTGGTTAAGGATTGCATTAAATGACATGATGGGATGATCATATACCAATTTGCCAAGGTGATTCATTTTGAGTTGATTAGGAAGTTGTAAATAGTTTGGAGAATCATGTACAAAGGGTTTGTTCTTGATCCCTAGTTTGAGTGTGCTAGATCATTGGCAATTTTGGGATTATGATGACGTGATAGAGCCTTCCATATTTTATTCATATTATTATATCGATTAGATCATTTTCCTAGTGCTACAACTAGAGGTTGTTTGTGGATTAGTCTTCCTTGTCTCGTATTTGGATATTTATCTTATTATTTTGGGTTTTGATTTGGGCATGATACAAAAGTGTGGTTTCTATCACCCTTTGTTGTCATCTTTGTAATATTAGAATGATCAGCCACAATTATGTGTCATATTATGTTGTTGTAACTTCTTTGAACTACAATATATTTATTTGTTCGGCTTATATGATCCATTTATTGTTTATGGTTGAGTGAGAGTCTACTTTTGGGCATCTCTTGTGGTGTTTCNAACTTAAGAACCGACATTTGACCTTTAAAATAGATTTGAACCAAATGAAAAAGGCGGCTCCAACAGTAGGAATGAAAAGTGGGACAATATTAGTGAATGTGAAGATGATTATCATAGAATAATGTATACCCCATGCTTCATATGGCATAAAAATGCATTGGGATAACCCTAGCATGCATTTTATAGAGCCCTTTTAGGATAATTGTCAATTTTGTGTAAGTTCTAGTTGGTCTCGATATATTTTGTGATGGAAAAAAATATAGTACCAAAATTCAAAAGGTGGCAATACATAAAGGTCATATTATTCAAGAAGAGCATTTCTCAACTCATATATCATCACTTGAATGAAAATTGAATATGTCAAGTGCATTTTGGTGAAATTGAGTGAAACAATTATCCCAGGGGATGGAAAAAGGTTGGAATCAATGAAAACACCATTTTGGAAGACCTATATTTTCCACCATGAGGCAATTTGGGAAAATATGGCACTTATGTATTATTAACCACCTAAAATAGTTCAAATTATAATGTGTGTTATGACTCTAGCATGAAATTAGGTATGTTTGGCAGGCATTTTCCTGAAAGCACCCAAGCCTAATTTTGTGTCTTGTGTAAAAGTGACAAAATGTGGTGTTCAAGCACAATAGTGAAGTTGAGGTTTATAATGAAATTTTAACAATGTAGGAAAGCTCAAGATGTCTCAAATAACACCCAACAATTTGAAGATCCCAATTTGGAACCTTTATGAGCCCTGGGTGGAGATTTTATTGAAGATGGAAAAAAATGGGGCAAATGGAATTGAATGCCATTTTGGAAAATCCATACCTTCCATCTAGGAATGTTGTTGAACAATATATATAAATGTATATTAGTATAAAATTTGAAATAATCCAGCCTTGTCTCTTTAGATGACATTAATGATCCATCTACATGAGGTGGTGGGCATTCTCCCAAGCCTTTCTAGGTTATCTTGCAATTTTTTTCAAAAGCACCACAGAATAATTTTGAAGGATAAGAATGAAATACAATAGTTTGAGAAGGTCAATGAGGACTTAAAGAGAATTCAATGACTTGCAGAGCTCAATTTACATGCTTGTGTAGGTCATGGTGGGCATTTTAGTGAATATGTTGTTATTGTTCAAGGATCAATGCAATTTGTTGAAACTACCATTTTGGCGTAGTTATGGCATGTAGCTAGAGATCTTTATAAATACCTTGGTTACTAAGAATCATTCACCCCATAGGATACTACAGCTTCCAATTTTGGTTTTTCACCAAGGGTAGATATCAAGAGGTTGGAATGCATTTTACAAAGCTCACTTAGGATGACTATAAACTATATTTTATGTCTATAATGAAAATCCATGCCTAACAAGAGGTAAGTTAAATACAATAAACCAAAACTAACCATTGGAAATGACATATGGAGGATTGCTATACATATTGATGGTGTCGCAAAGGAAAAAATCATCAAAGATGACTTGATGATTGAAGAATACTCAATATGAATCTAGAATCTCATAAATTATGGGTAGACATAGTATACGTAAAATATGAGTGATGAACTTGAAAATTTGACCATTTTCAAAGAATAAAAGGGTAGGTTGTTAAAGTTGGAGTCCATTTGGATGATGATGAGATTTGACCTTGTTTGCATGGATAAAATTTTAGAAGATAGAAGAAGTACATTTTGGGTTTTAATACATGAATGAGAAAGGATAAAAATTGACTTTGTCATGAACATAACCTAAATGAGTTGGTTAAGGATTGCATTAAATGACATGATGGGATGATCATATACCAATTTTTCAAGGGGATTCATTTTGAGTTGATTAGGAAGTTGTAAATAGTTTGGAGAATCATGTACAAAGGGTTTGTTCTTGATCCCTAGTTTGAGTGTGCTAGATCATTGGCAATTTCAGGATTATGATGATGTGATAGAGCCTTCCATATTTTATTCATATTATTATATCGATTAGATCATTTTCCTAGTGCTACAACTAGAGGTTGTTTGTGGATTAGTCTTCCTTATCTTGTATTTGGATATTTATCTTATTATTTTGGGTTTTGATTTGGGCATGATACAACAGTGTGGTTTCTATCACCCTTTGTTGTCATCTTTGTAATATTAGAATGATCAACTACAATTATGTGTCATATTATGTTGTTGTAACTTCTTTGAACTACAATATATTTATTTGTTCGGCTTATATGATCCATTTATTGTTTATGGTTGAGTGAGAGTCTACTTTTAGGCATCTCTTGTGGTGTTTCAATTCAACATCTAGTTTGTTTGATTAGCATGACATGTTATTTGGATTAGCTTGTTATGTTTTCCATCACTACTTAGACATTCAATTACATATGACCCCAATACAAAATAGGATAGGTGCCAACCTTGTAGAAGCATACCATCATATTTAATAAAACATCTTAAACATCCATTTCTTTCTTATTTGATATGTCTTGGGAGCTTAGTAGATTGATCATACAGTGGAATTAGGGACTCCCTCATATAGTTGGAAATGCACTCATTGTGAAGAGAGAGAGCCTATTGTTGTTGTGACATTAGGCACTATCTCTCAGAGTAACATCGAGCTTGCCCCAATGGTATTAAGAAATTCATATTTCAAGTGCAAGTTTTGGAGCTAACATAGCATACAATTCTAGTGTCCCCAAATATAAAATGATTGATGAAAGATGATAAGGAGGGCTCATGCAAGGGAAATACTATGGAACAAAATTAAAATGTTGACAATGTGGAAATTAATTATAATTACACTAAATTCCATGCTTAGAATGTTGTCTATTTTGAGACTAAAAAATTGATGGGAAATTAGACTCTGGAATAGGAGCGACCAAATTTTGATGAGACCTATGTTACCCTATACCATGGAAGCTAGCATAAGCAAACTAGAATTCAAATATTTAGAGTGAATATTAAATGAAAGAAACTTCTAGAATACCAAAATGTTGTCTTTGATGCTAAGGATTTGAGGGCGTCCAATGTAGTAAGGATGCATGAAGCCACATGTAATATGTTAGAACATTGTGTTGGGGAATAGGAAGAAGAACTTGAGAGATAAAAAGGAGAATCATTGAAATAGAAATTGTAATTGATGGTTATTTTAATCACCCTTCTTATTGTAGAAGAAATGGTTAAATTAATTGATCATTTAAAACTTGAGAAATAGAGGTCTTTGTGAGAGATTGTGCACTATATGTGTAGGCCTCAAGTCTCTTATGCAACTACTTTATATAATGATTCTATGAAAAGAAAATTGTATTTCTAATCTAAGAAAGGATTTTGCATTGTTAATCTAAGAAAGGAATTTGCATTCACACCTTGCTTAAATCAAATCACACTTGTGAAATGAAAATTCACACATTCGTAATTAAATGAAAACCCGCACTTGAAAATGAAAATTATTTTGTACATAATTAAATAAATATTATATCTAAAAATAAACCAAAATTGAATAATTGTCTCCTAATTATCACAATTCACCAAACATAAAATCTCACCATAATTATGTATATAAAACAAACAACCACACCATCACACTTAAATATTATAAATAGTCACGCAAAACACTTCTATTCTATTGAGTGGACTTTGTCTTATAGAATAGAGGTGTTGGAATTGAACTATAGTAAAACTAAATCAACAGGTATAGCCTGAGTATCACTTACATAAACATATAAAAGGAATATTGAGCTAGAGATCTCCTGGATTAGATTAAAACCAAGTCTGAATGTTTCAAAAAGTCTATTTCTAACCAAACCTCTTTATCTTAGAGTCGGTCAACTTTTATACATCAACCATATTCAATGACAAACGTAAAAAAAAATCTTAAATTATACCTGCTTGGCAATCAAAGATTCTCAAGTAGTTCTTAAAATATTCTCAAGTAGTTCTTAAAAGATTCTCAAGTAGTTCTCTAACCCGTCAACGTTAGAGAACGATATCACAACGTCACTGAACAATTGCAAATGCATGTATCTTGCTATGGTGAAAGTCATTAAGAAATGTCATCTACCACCATTGGGAGATATGGGTGCACCTAGACCCATGGCAGATATTTTGAGTGAGTTAGAAGACAACACAAAAAATAAAGGTGTTGTAATTAGGATGACTCCCAAAATTATTAAAGAAGTTCTAAATGAACACATTGTTGGACCTTCTAAAGAGATAAATCTGATTAATTCTTTCTTTAGTGCCTTAAAAAGAGAGATGGGGCCCATGCCTAGGGAGTTAATATCGTATGAAGTTGCTTTGAGCAATTGAATTTCAAATTTGTCTTGGGTATTTCATCCCAACATGAAATTTGGGCCACCTATGTTCAAGATTACGAACAAGGTCAACTATAATCATTTTGTAAATGAAGTGTAATCTCATTAATAGTCATTAGGAAATAATTAAGGAAAAGGAAGTCAAAAGGTTATAACTACCAAAAGGAAAGTCAAGAAGTCTCAAGAAGCAAATACAACCTGGAGGCTTTATATAGCTCATGAATTCACTATAGAAGGGGCTTTTTGTTGATTGTAAATCAGAGAAATTTTTTGATAATTATAATGAAAAGAACCTCTCAGGGCCATTTTTGAAGAGGAGCATCAATGTTATATTGTATATGCTATGAACTCCCATTTTTGAAGAGGAGCATCAGTGTTATGTTGTATATGTTATGAACTCCTTCTAGTGTTTATGTTGTCTTTAACACCACTATAAGGTTGTATTGTTCTATTATTGATTAGACTACAATGAATTTATAGTTCTTGTTCTATCTTTCTTGTCTGATATGTTCCTTTGAGTTGGTCGATAGGAGATTGTGAATGTTAGTGTTATAACAAACTTTTATGTTAGGTTAAATTTGACTCGGTGAAAGAGTCAAAGTTGTTAGGTCAACATTAGTGGTTTTGGGCACATGGTATTGGTGGTCTATGGTTTTAGAGACCATGGATTTCATGTTATGAAATCCTTTAAAAGGTCGATTATACTCCATTTTAATGTGCCAAGACGTGAGTGGTGAAATATCACTTGGTCTGGGCCGGGAAATTGGTTGGATTAGTCGGGTTTGGTCAAGGAACTAATAGATCTATTAGTTGGTTTTTCCCAATTTGGTTTTTCCAAGATAAAATCTTATTGTTGTTATGTTCTTGGTTATTACTTTTTATTTTTCTCACATTTGTTATTTTTCCTTTCAGATGGTATTAGAACGAGCTTAACCTTGACTCTATATAAAGAGTGGTTTGATGAAGGAAATGCCAAGAAAAATATTAATGGTTGGATCGGAGCCAAGAGAGGCCATGAGAGTCGGGTGCATGGGAGACAGAGGCCGAGTAGAAGATCAAGCAATGTGCAAGTTGTGCATACTTCAACAAGAGGATGAGTCGTCGTCAAAGTGAGACTATGAGGCATTGTTTTCCTTCAAGAAAAAATTTCACAATATGTGTGAAGACTATGTGGTGTTGCACACCCACTAGAATTTTTTGTCAGATAGTCGATGATATGTTGGAAGAATATGCTCGAGCAACCATGTGGTATTTCCCTGGATATCTATTGGTGGTGAGGAGAATGTTTGTCATCTAGCCCAGAGATATCATTATGACATCAGTTCGATAGGGTTTGGTGCAGGAGGCATCCATGACCACAATGAGGAATTGGAGGTCTAGGATCTTGAAAAATAGTTTTGTGTTGAATCCAATCATAATTATGTGCCATACTAGTCCCAGGAAAACCCCTGAGGCAAGGTGGCCAGTGCATCCAGGTGGATCAACCTTTCCCTCCACATGGTGGAGAAGGGAAGTCGGACTTGATTGAGTTTTGGTGAAGGTTTTGATAGGCTATGTGTTTTATTATGTCAAGAGGATAGACAATTTTGTATGTAATGAGATTTTTGTTTGCATGGCATTAGACTAAATAGAGATAAGTATCTATCATTGTTGAAAAGTGGGTTTTTTCCTTTACATTTGAGGTCGTACCACTATAAATTATGGTTTCGTTGATTGGGATGTCTTTGTTTGTATCTATTTGGTTTCCAATTAATGAAAAATTTTAATTGTTTTTTACCACATGATGTATGGATTATATTATGCTTGTTTTATGGATAATTGAGAGTCGTGACTATTTTAATAGCCAACATTATGCCAAAGCAATACTCTACACCATAGTTGAAAGAGGTGGATTGANCAAAACACTTCTATTCTATTGAGTGGACTTTGTCTTATAGAATAGAGGTGTTGGAATTGAACTATAGTAAAACTAAATCAACAGGTATAGCCTGAGTATCACTTACATAAACATATAAAAGGAATATTGAGCTAGAGATCTCCTGGATTAGATTAAAACCAAGTCTGAATGTTTCAAAAAGTCTATTTCTAACCAAACCTCTTTATCTTAGAGTCGGTCAACTTTTATACATCAACCATATTCAATGACAAACGTAAAAAAAAATCTTAAATTATACCTGCTTGGCAATCAAAGATTCTCAAGTAGTTCTTAAAATATTCTCAAGTAGTTCTTAAAAGATTCTCAAGTAGTTCTCTAACCCGTCAACGTTAGAGAACGATATCACAACGTCACTGAACAATTGCAAATGCATGTATCTTGCTATGGTGAAAGTCATTAAGAAATGTCATCTACCACCATTGGGAGATATGGGTGCACCTAGACCCATGGCAGATATTTTGAGTGAGTTAGAAGACAACACAAAAAATAAAGGTGTTGTAATTAGGATGACTCCCAAAATTATTAAAGAAGTTCTAAATGAACACATTGTTGGACCTTCTAAAGAGATAAATCTGATTAATTCTTTCTTTAGTGCCTTAAAAAGAGAGATGGGGCCCATGCCTAGGGAGTTAATATCGTATGAAGTTGCTTTGAGCAATTGAATTTCAAATTTGTCTTGGGTATTTCATCCCAACATGAAATTTGGGCCACCTATGTTCAAGATTACGAACAAGGTCAACTATAATCATTTTGTAAATGAAGTGTAATCTCATTAATAGTCATTAGGAAATAATTAAGGAAAAGGAAGTCAAAAGGTTATAACTACCAAAAGGAAAGTCAAGAAGTCTCAAGAAGCAAATACAACCTGGAGGCTTTATATAGCTCATGAATTCACTATAGAAGGGGCTTTTTGTTGATTGTAAATCAGAGAAATTTTTTGATAATTATAATGAAAAGAACCTCTCAGGGCCATTTTTGAAGAGGAGCATCAATGTTATATTGTATATGCTATGAACTCCCATTTTTGAAGAGGAGCATCAGTGTTATGTTGTATATGTTATGAACTCCTTCTAGTGTTTATGTTGTCTTTAACACCACTATAAGGTTGTATTGTTCTATTATTGATTATTCTACAATGAATTTATGGTTTTTATTCTATATTTCTTGTCTGATATGTTCCTTTGAGTTGGTCGATATGAGATTGTGAATGTTAGTGTTATAAAAAAAATTTATGTTAGGTTAAACTTGACTTGGTGAAAGAGCCAAAGTTGTTAGGTCAACATTAGTGGTTTTGGGCACATGGTATTGGTGGTCTGTAGTTTTAGAGACCATGGATTGCATGTTATGAAATCCTTTAAAAGGTCGATTATACTCCATTGTAATGTGCCAAGACGTGAGTGGTGAAATATCACTTGGTCTGGGCTGGGAAATTGGTTGTCTTAGTCGGGTTTAGTCAAGGAACTAATAGATCTATTAGTTGGTTTTTCCCAATTTAGTTTTTCCAAGATAAAATCTTATTGTTGTTATGTTCTTGGTTATTACTTTTTATTTTTCTCACATTTTTTATTTTTCCTTTCAAATGGTATTAGAATGAGCTTAACCTTGACTCTATAGAAAGAGTGGTTTGATGAAGGAAATGCCAAGAAAAATATTAATGGTTGGATCGGAGCCAAGAGAGGCCATGAGAGTCGGGTGCATGGGAGACAGAGGCCGAGTAGAAGATCAAACAATGTGCAAGTTGTGCATACTTCAACAAGAGGATGAGTCGTCGTCAAAGTGAGACTATGAGGCATTGTTTTCCTTCAAGAAATTGTTTCACAATATGTGTGAAGACTATGTGGTGTTGCACACCCACTAGAATTTTTTGTCAAATAGTCGATGATATGTTGGAAGAATATGCTCGAGCAACCATGTGGTATTTCGCTAGATATCTATTGGTGGTGAGGAGAATGTCTATCATCTAGCCCAGAGATATCATTATGACATCAGTTCGATAGGGTTTGGTGCAAGAGGCATCCATGATCACAATGAGGAATTGGAGCTCTAGGATCTTGAAAAATAGTTTTGTGTTGAATCCAATCATAATTATGTGCCATACTAGTCCTAGGCAAACCCCTAAGGCAAGGTGGCTAGTGCATCCAGGTGGATCAACCTTTCCCTCCACATGGTGGAGAAGGGAAGTCGGACTTGATTGAGTTTTGGTGAAGGTTTTGATAGGCTATGTGTTTTATTATGTCAAGAGGATAAACAATTTTGTATGTAATGAGATTTTTGTTTGCATGGCATCAGACTAAATAGAGATAAGTAGCTATCATTGTTGAAAAGTGGGTTTTTTCCTCTGCATTTGAGGTCGTACAACTATAAATTATGGTTTCGTTTATTGGGATGTCTTTGTTTGTATCTATTTGGTTTCCAATTAATGAAAATTTTTAATTGTTTTTTACCACGTGATGTATGGATTATATTATGCTTGTTTTATGGATAATTGAGAGTCGTGACTATTTTAATAGCCAACATTATGCCAAAGCAATACTCTACACCATAGTTGAAAGAGGTGGATTGACCTTGCTCTCCACATGGCAGAGAAGGGAAGCCAGACTTGATCGAGTTTTGGTGAAGGTTTTGATAGGCTGTGTTGTATTACGTCAAGAGGATAGACAAATTTGTGTGTAATGAGATTTTTGTTTGCATTGCATTAGACTAAACTGATATAAGTATTTATCATTACTGAAAAGTGGGTTTTCTCTCCACATTTGAGGTCGTACCACTATAAATTACGGTGTCATTGATTGGGATGCCTCTATTTGTACATATTTGGTTTCCAATTAATAAATAAAAATAATTGTTTTTTACCACATGATGTATGGATTATATTATGCTTGTTTTATGGATAATTGAGAACTGTGACTATTTTAACAGCCAACATTGTGTAAAAACAAGACTCTACACCATAGTTGGAAGAATCATACCACTAAACCATCAAGACATATTACCTTGACAAGTGAACTTAGATATAGACATATTACCTTGAGTAGTCAACCAAGGATATAGACAATTGACTAGCTTAAGAGTTAAGTGGACCAAGACAGGAAATGACAGGGAAGATTCAAGTCAACCCAACATTTAATTCAACTAGGACATACACTAAGTCGACCAGAGGTGAAGTCGAACAAATACAAGTCGACCAAAGATAAAGTCGAACAAAGACAAATCGACCAAAGATAAAGTCGAGCAAAGAGAAGTCAACCAAACAATCATGAAATGATTAGGTAATGGAAGTCAGCTCCAACACACAACAAACCAACCCGACATGATGATTTGAGCAGGATATAAGTCAAGTAGACCCAGGATGGCATCTGAGTGACCACCTATGGGTTTATTCTCCCGACGGAAGAGATATTAGTGTGTTATACATCCATGTGTGGCCTTTGGGAAAAACAAAGATGCCCTAACAAGAATAATTCAACCTAGCAGTTTAAAAAAGGTCTACAGATGAAGTCGGCCCAAAGTGAAGTCGACCAAACTAAAAATAAAACTCTTAGAGGACCATGTAGTCATATTGGGTGAATGGGGAACAACCCAAGCAAGATTATAATGTCCATGTGCTATAAATTCCACTCATCAACTAATTTCAACGTCCAAATCACTTATGAGGTGCGTGGCATTAGAGGATAGCTCCAAACAATTAAAAGAAACGACTAGACATTGTTAACTCATCCCATGCAGTGAAAAATAGACTTGGAAAAGAAAATCAACTATGGGGATGGTCAACACAATGGTCAGTCTCATCTTACTCAAAGAAAACAAAGTCACATTAACTTGAATCAATATTCATGTGAATCTATCACAATTACAATTGACAATCTTCCTCATCCATTAATCAAATTGAGAGAAACAAATTCATCAAAAATAATTAATCCACAAACCATACCATAAACACATAGTAATTGCAAGTCATTCCATGACAAAGTGGACACAATGTTTACCCTGGAAACCCATACGGGAAAACCATATTTGAATGGTGCTCAGTATTCTCTTTTCGACAGTTCTGATACAATTTTATTTTTATATTTATTCCCCCCCCCCCCAAGAAAAAATCCCATTTAATTATGAGAGTAGTTGAATAAATATGGAGAGTTACAGGGTAAGGGAAGGCCAATATCCATGTATCTTCACTTCCCATTCCTTAGCCTTCTCTCCTATTCAATTTTTATTTACATTTAATTTTCCTCTCAAATTCTCCTTTTTGTCTTATTAGGCTTTACATTTGTTGATCATATACATAGTTTACATAACCATCATAGTTTGACGACTAATCTTACATGTACTGAGTCTTATCCATTCTCGGTTTGGATCCATTTCAGATCAAGAAGAGGCGTTGAATATAGATAACCAAGAGAATGAAGCTCAACAATTGAAATAAGAAGTGTATTTCTATTACTAATCCAGACTCTCACATCAAAGAGTAATGGAGTGAGATAGAATCGAAATACCCAATAACAAAATCTCCAATGAAGTGAATGGGACCATGGAAAAAACATGCATGGACATGAGAAAGGTATCGTTATTTGATGGATCCACAAATGGAAACAATCATGTATTTATTCTCAAATCACTATGGAAAGAAACATATGAGGTAAATCCAATGAAGAAATGGGCCATTTTCAAAGGTATATTAAGAGGAGTAGTATTATCATGGTATTGAAAATGTTGTGAAACATAAAATATTAAACATGTGGTTAAAAGTGGTTTAAAAATTCCTTGATTTATATGCATAAAGTAAACCATCAACATTTGCATAACTTAGGAAATAAAACAAATGGAAGGAGAAAGTGTTGTCCACCATGATGCCCAACTCAGAGATTTGATTAGAAAACTCAAGTATGATGTATAGGAATCATATAAAATAGGTTGGTTCAACACAAGGTTAATATATACCATTCGACAACATGTGAGGAATGTTATCACATGATTTTTAGCTAGGGAAAATCCCAACCCAAAGAACAAGCATGTGATACAACCGAGGACATCAATCATTATCACCTCAATAGATATTCCCCTCGTTGGACAAGTCCCACACAAGGTAGGCTTCCCGGGTGACCCTATGGGGATTGTAAAGGAGAATCCAAGGAGAATAATGGAACACCCCTATAGGTCAACATGAAATGTTCTAGGGGGCTTGATGGAGGATGAGTATTGGTCAAGGAATAATTTCAATGAAGAACACCTGGAAAAAAAATGTTAGACAATCAAAACCAAGACAATATATAATGAAATGAGCCCTAGAACAAGAGGAGAACAACAAGTTATGATTTTTATCCCATATAACAATGATATGTCAGCAAGGAAATAATTACAACAGCTACAAATTAGCCATCAAAATCAAGTATATGATATTGGAAAATAAAGCTTGTAACTAGCACACAATGTTCCAATATTTAGACCAAGACTTTGATGACAAATAAGGGTTGTTAATGAGTGTTATCAACAAGTTTTTCTGACATCCCTATGGCTGTAGCTAACGTTTTCTACAACAGCAATATTTAACCACATAAATCAACAAATAAATGGCTCAAATTGAAGCTCTAGACAAGCACTTTCAATTCCAATAGTTAAACAATGATTTCCACAATTAAATTATGAATGAAACAAGAGATAGCAGTGAAATGTAGCAACCCTAATGGTTGTAGATAAAAATTAATAACAACAAGAAGTTATACTCAATGTTCATCAACGATTTAGCCACCAATCACTCACTTTTACCATGAAGCAAAAAAGTAAGAGAGAAAGAAAATGTTATGCAACTTTATCGCTTTGCTAAATTTATGAGACTACTGCCTTTATTGGGTTATGGAGTCACTTGCTTGAAGGGAGGGTTAAACCAAATAGAAGATTGAAGAGGAATTGGGATAAATCCTTATAGCATCCAAGATATCTTCTTCTTCTAAATTGTCTAGCCTTCAAATCAATGCCAATCTAGGGCTTAAGGTTTCTAGGGGTGTAAACCATCTTACTTCCTAGAACATAAACCCTAGCCAAAATTTACTTCAAGGGTGTAGACCATTCTACTTCTTGAAGAAAACCTTGAGTGCTCTTAGCTAGGTGAGGAAAACTAGTGAGCTATGAAGGGTGTAAACACTCTTACTCCTCCTGGGTTTATTCCAACAAAATCTTGAAATTACGAAGCAGATTACAATAAATTGCAGAAAATCCACTTGCAAGACAAGAAATAGATGAAAACACCTTACTCATCCAAGAAATATCCCACAAAACTTCACCACAAAGCTCCAAGAAAGATATCGCACTAGTATAGTTACCAAGTATCAAGATTTCAACACGTTTTTGCACCAAATAGAGACATAGCGATTTCTCCAAGGGGGATGAAATTTTAGTCCAAAGAGTTATTTTTCAAGTGATGAATTATGTGAAAACGAAAATGACTTGCCTCGTATTTATATGAGGAAACCAAAGTCATAGTTTGACCACTTTACAATCAAATCCATAATTTTAGGCTAAAACCTAAGTTACAATGCTTAATTAGCAAATCAATTTGTTCTTTTTCCCACATAGGCTACAAAATGACCAAAAATAATAAAATGATGGCACATAAGCCCATAAAACTCTTCTCCAAGGTGGCACATGTGAAGATAAGCCTCCCAAGTCCAATACGTCATGCTAGGAAAGTTCCACATCATTACCATATCAAGAAAGAAGTTGGGGCTTCAAGCCCACAACACCACCAAGTGCACTAAAAAGGTCAAACGTCCTCCCAAATGTGTGACGTCAAGCTCCCCAAGAGAGATGTTTTGGAAAAGGAGGGTGATGCCATCCCTTCTTCATCATTCAGGGACTTGTTCAAGTGTTAGAGATGTCCCTCAAGGTGCAACGTTCATCATCCTAGACCTCCAATGTGTGGGGCGTATCATCCATCCCATGGGCTTTCAAGCCCCTCTGAAGGTCCAAGTGGCTTAGTCCCTTCATGAATATCTTACACCGGGAAAGGGCTTGCAAAGACAAGAAAATA
>JZKD02S1970006.1:20987-41846 GCA_000966675.3 Picea glauca | reverse complement strand
TTGAGCTTTCCTACATTGTTAAAATTTCATTATAAACCTCAACTTCACTATTGTGCTTGAACACCACATTTTGTCACTTTTACACAAGACACAAAATTAGGCTTGGGTGCTTTCAGGAAAATGCCTGCCAAACATACCTAATTTCATGCTAGAGTCATAACACACATTATAATTTGAACTATTTTAGGTGGTTAATAATACATAAGTGCCATATTTTCCCAAATTGCCTCATGGTGGAAAATATAGGTCTTCCAAAATGGTGTTTTCATTGATTCCAACCTTTTTCCATCCCCTGGGATAATTGTTTCACTCAATTTCACCAAAATGCACTTGACATATTCAATTTTCATTCAAGTGATGATATATGAGTTGAGAAATGCTCTTCTTGAATAATATGACCTTTATGTATTGCCACCTTTTGAATTTTGGTACTATATTTTTTTCCATCACAAAATATATCGAGACCAACTAGAACTTACACAAAATTGACAATTATCCTAAAAGGGCTCTATAAAATGCATGCTAGGGTTATCCCAATGCATTTTTATGCCATATGAAGCATGGGGTATACATTATTCTATGATAATCATCTTCACATTCACTAATATTGTCCCACTTTTCATTCCTACTGTTGGAGCCGCCTTTTTCATTTGGTTCAAATCTATTTTAAAGGTCAAATGTCGGTTCTTAAGTTCTTTTTCGCTTCGTGACATTCACCTACTGAAAATATCAGTAGTCTCGACATGCGAAAAAACAGGAGATGTGATGTTTCATAAATTACCACTTTTATCGTTAAATGAAGGTTGTTGCTATTCGTACCTTGGAATATTGCTCTTCGGGAGTTACAAGTCACAAGATTTACAAACCCCAATGTGCGAGGTCGCGAAAAGTTTCAAAAGCTTACCTCAGGTGAAAGCTAAGAGTGGGACCATGTAAACCCTAGTCAAATGCTATCGGGATTTCGCATCTTAGCATTCACTCTCTCCTAAAACATTACCGCTAAAACTCTGAAAGATGAAGCCACAAAACTTTTACCTAAGTAACTCGGGTTAGAGTCAAGGTTGATTAGTCTTGACCATGATTTAAGCTCCTCGGGATTTCGCGACTCGGCATACTTTCCTCCTGGAAATAATACCTTTGAAGTTTCGAGCCGCAAAGTCGTGATATAATTTAAAGCGTAATCAATTAAAACACTTAATCCTAGTTACGTCTTTGCTTAATTAAGTATAATCATCACAATCTCGGGTTTTAGAGGGTCGAAAGGTTAGAGTTGAAAGTCTCGATACGGCGAACGCCGAAATGATTGATTTAAATCCTGATTAAGGAAGTCAAGCCCACCATAATCAATGTTTAATGAAAATGATAATAACACACAGTTTACGAGGTAATTTCAAATGTTCCTTGCGCCAGCTTGTCCCATGAACCGTCGAATTTTATGGCATTAATTGGAAATAAGGCGAAACGACAAAGTAAGGATATGGTTTTTATTGCCAAAATCTCTATCTAAATATGATTGGACCGTTCTGTTCGTAAGGACATCGATGTGTTAAATGTTTGAAGATAAAGATCTTTTGCTTCCTATTTTATTCAAAAAGTTCATTTCTATCCCACATAGAGAAGTTTTTCTTAGTAAGCTAACTTCTATATGTATACACATTTTTATTGCAGAAGAGCTAAGTTACAATCCCCTGCCATGGCCCTGTGAAAAGCATCCAAGGAAAGCACTGAGGTTTCAGGACAAGGTTCTGATAATGTTTCAGATACTTCACCTCAGAGCATTGATTTCGTGCGAACTTGGTCATATGTTTAAGAGGTTTTGCAATCAGATGTGGTGAACTGTTCGGACGATTCCAGTGACAACGAGAAAGACGACATGACTACCAAATACAAGATCATCGTCCGGGAAGATATGCACAAAGTAGCGACCAGGCCACACCTTCTGCCTTACTATGACATGATCCGATGGGCGCTGGATCATGTAAACATCCCTACCAGAACCATCGTCAATGAGCAGAAGGTGATTGTTGGGACCTTTAGACCAGAAAACTTACAAGCGATGTACAAATTACCACCCACATCAGAATTCACGTACAATGCAGAGTTTCTAGATGGTTTTAAACAGAAGGAATGCGAGCAATACGCAAAAAGTTTATTTGATTTGATTAAGGATTGGGTCTCACACCCAACGAAGTTTAGGGAAAACAACAATGGAATTTATTCCATATCTTCTTTGGAACCACAGTTCAAATACGTAGCGACGATGACCCGTAGATTGTATGGGAGGGAAGACACCACACATTTTTTCCTTCAATGGGTGCCCTTGATATACTTAGTGGCAGAAGTCTCTTCTTTCGACTGGGCCAAAATGTTATCCGATAGTCTGACCAATCGAAATACAGAATATCGGACGCAGAAAGAGAGCAGGAAAACTGCTTCATTTTTCATGTCTGCATACCTCATGGACGCAATATGTTCCATGACGCCTTTTCCTTTGACGAATTGGAGCTGGATTCCATCGGATGTTGAGCTAGTCCATGCATACCATTCTAAACTTTGGGAGGACAAGGCTTCGGATTTCGTATACGAAATATTCAACTAGGTAATGGTACCGATGCATGTTTCCATCTTTGGTAATCCGCCACCTAGAATATCGGATAACATCGCGACAAATCTAAGCAGAGTGGCCGATTGGTATGTGGAGAAAGAATTTTCATACATCAGGGTTTTCGGCGCTTCCGTCCCTCCACATGCTTTACCCTTACTTATACCCGACAGGCTGGCTTGTCACGAGATCGCCAGGCAAACCGTAATCGGCGGTATAAGCAAAGAACTGAAAGGGTTTTCAAACAAGGTATGGCCACCTTTTCCTATTCATTTAAACACTAATTCATTATTAGACTTCGGGCATGCAAAGGCTGAAGAAAAAACCCTAGAAGATATGAATTTGGTTCATATCAAATTCAAGAAACATGATCCACACAGGGTCATGAGTAATCATTTGGCGAGCTGTGGCCTTAAAAGATTTGAGCACGAGAATTCGCCTCATGATGATATTTTCCGAGGCGCCAAATATTGTGATGAAGTTTTGGCTCGAATACAAGCCCTGTCGCCCGAAGAGAGGGCCGATGTTGTCAGATTAGAAGAGCATAGGCGAAGTTGCCTTCCTCTAGTATTACGGGGTGAAGATCCGACGATAGCAGAAGAGCAACAAACATAAGTCAGAGGCTCTAATGGTTCAGTGCTCAACCAAGAAGGACAACAGGATAAAGAAGTGCAAGATAGGGGTCCAAAACAGGAAGCCAAGGCTTACGGTCCTCCAAGCGAGTCAACTTCGGTCATTACTCCCGAGAAATCTTGTAAACAGGTCAGCAATCCCATCGCCTCCATTACCCCCCTACAGTCTGCAAAGGAATTCCCGTACGCAGGTTGGATTTTGGGTGAAAAATTGAGACCTATATCAGTTGAAGAGCTACCTCTGAATGAATTCTTCTTTGATAAGAAGAGGAAAGTGGTTGTGAGACAAAAACTCTACCAAGAGGCAGGTACTGTCTCTAAGAAATTTAAAGTTTTAACTGATGGGACAAATATGAAGAAAGTAGAATTCGCCACGCAAATAGCAGGAACATTGGGTGCTTTTTCCACGACGAACCAATATTCAGTCGGGACCCTAAAAGATCAGCTAAAATTAAAAAATCATTTGATCAAGACACTAGAGGCTAAACTAGCCACAACAGAGGCTGCTGCTAAATATCAGGCAAGTGCGACTTCAGAGCAAGCAAGAATAGAAGATCAAAAAGAAATTGAGCGGCTTAAAGTCGATCTCGAATAGACACAGTTGAAGGTTCAGACGAGTCAGACTCAGATAAGCCAGCAGGGAGAATTAATAGACCAACTTCGGGCCAAACTAGAATTCGCCGAGAGCCAGGTACTCGATATCATGATATTTCAATCCCAAACAATAGAAATCATAAAAAGGTTATCGGTGACGCAACAGGTTTGCTTGCAAAAGTGAAAACAATTCAAAGCAGCTTCCAACTCATTGCTCAGGTGTTGGAAAACCCCTCTCTTAAAGAAAGGGATGCCGGAGTAGCTCGAGTGGCTTTCTAGGAGGCTATTATAGCCACAACGAGAAGGGAAGCAAGCAGTAGTTCTCGTTTTCCCATCGCAGAGCAGACCAAAGGTAATATCTTGTTGAAAGAATGGGAGCGAAATATATCTGAAGGCAAACAACAAGCTACGAAGCTGAGGAAATCTTGCGAAGAAATTTTCAGCTTGTTAAGTGAGCTTTGTTTGGGTTTCGATGGTGAAAGTGGCATGGAGATACTGGGTCAAATCAATACAGCTAAATATATGCTAAATATCAAGGAAAATGAAGAAAGAGAATTTGCTGAAATATCACAAATAGCTCAAACAGACATAGTGCAAATAGACAAATGGCTAATTGAGCCGAGTATGTTGTTATGCTCGATCAATACCAAAGATCAACAGGTGGAAGGAAAGCTGTCGCTATTAATGAAAGACTGCTATATTTTTGAGGCAAATAGTCAAGCTGAGCCATCTAAGTTGATATCACAACTAATGGAGAAGTGCGTTATTTGCAAGGAGCATGCGAAGAGGAAGGTTTCTGGTACCAGATGAAATCAGAGATAAAGAAAAGAAACGTTTCAACTCCTTTTGATTGTAACCGAAAACCTGTGGAACTATTGAGAGTCCAACGCGTAAAAATTTGTATAAATATACATTTTGAAGAAAGAAAAAAGGCTGGACCTTTTTGATTAATTGTAATAGAGACTTTCTCTTTTCGAGACTTAATACAAAGCAATCCGAAGATTCCTAATTCTATCACTACTGTGTTATGAGTTTGTTCTCTCTGTTATTTCATATTCATTATTATTTCACTTATATATATCTGATGAAAGTTGCATTGCAATTTAGTAAAACTTCTACTACAGTGATTAATATTTAGCTATCTATTGTTTACAATTTTTCCTCTGTATCGGCTACTAGCAGGTACAAGACCTGTAAATCTTTAGGTTGTCATATTTTATGCTTCATCGGATCATTTCTTATCTTATTTTCTTCTTCTGCTCATAGAGTGAGATTCTCCCTCAATAGGAGCCTTATTCTATAGACAGCTTAATGTTTTTCTCCATAATTCATACACCATTTATTTCAATATAACGCAGTTACGGAAAAAGGCCTTTGGTTTGCAATTTGCTTTTAATATTGATTTCTAAATTTCTCTTTTATAAAATCAAATTGATACAGCATAAAAACTTTTGGATTTCTTTAAGTTTTCTGTTCCTCTATGACTATCCCTGTTGTAAGACAACCCAATATTGAACCCGGTTTAACAGATAAAACCCATATCGCTTTAAATCTCCTCGAAACCATACTTAAAATGGCCAATACCCGGGTAGAACTTGAACGTTCATGGGCTACAATTGAAAGGGATATAAACATCCAGGAACAGTTGGAAGCCAGGCAGCGACAACCTAGAAATCAACCTTATCTTTCTTTCCTGAAAGTATACCCTCCTCCCTTTTAACATCTTACTAACTTTTGGATGCCTAGACACTGTACTTTTTAAATCCTTAAGTACAGACTCTGGAACAACATCTTTTTGGCGCTGTTGCCGGGGACGAAGTTACAAAACCTTTTCCCTGGGAAGAACGACTTATTTTCAAGTTTCACCCTTTGATAGTGAACAAATAGTGAGCACTTTCTAAAAGGATTTTCTTATATTTCACTTGGAAACTCTACGTATAAGTAAGATGGCATCCGGTCGAAGGAATACCAGACAAAACCTAGAGAACAAGAAGACCATGCCTGTTTCAGATCCCGAAAAAATACTAAAAGCTAGAGGTTCTCTTAAGCCGACTACTGCAGTCTATTAGCTTAAACACCCTCAGCCCAATACCAAAAGTACTTGTGAACCTTCAACTTCGCATAGTACACCTCCCGAAACCACTAATTCATTTTTATTCAACTCTGTGGTTAGAAGTGAAATCCTTCCAAAAACCTCTGTCGGACACAAAGGTAAAAGCCCGACAGTAAATTTATCAACAGTTGATATCTCGCCGACTCTCCTTTCAGATTTCCCCTGAGTACGTCTCCTGCAAATCCAAAGAGCCAAGTCCTCGCGTCTCTGATCACCCGTCTTTGGCCTTCCCGTCTCATGAAGAAGTTAAAGATTCGCTTTTAGTGTTCCAGAACCCTCTGTACAATACACCATTTCCTTATCCAGTAGTACCAATGGCAATCGCTGGAGGATGAGGTGGAGGGGTTTTCAAAGGTGGAGGAGTTTTAGGAGGTGGTGGGGCTCCAGAAGGAGCAGGAGGGCAAGGGCCTCTCCCTCCTCCCAGAATTTTCACTAAAGTGGCTGCAAGATATGCGCCTTTGGTTCTACCTGTCCCTCTTCATGACCTTCTCGAAAATTATATAAAAAACTTACCTAAGTTTACAGGAGAAGGAGACTTGACCGCAACCAAACATATAAACTTCTTCGATCAGTTCACGAATATCCTAGGTCTCGAACACGAAGACGTGTATTCGAGGATTTTTGTCCAAAATTTCGAAGGACAGGTACGAACCTAGTTTCAAAGGCTACCCGCAGAGTCTATTCTATCTTACGATGCCTTAGAAGATGCCTTTCTTAGACAATGGGGTGAAAGAAAAGACCACTTATATTATCTAACCGAGTTCGGATCTTTAAAGAAAAGGAATTCAAAAACAGTTATGGAATTTGTCCAAAGATTTAATAAACTGTATAATAAGATCCCAGCCGAAGTCAAACCCTCCCAACCTGCAACCAAAGTAACCTTCGCACAAGCTTTCGAACCCGACTTCGCCCTTCTCTTAAGAGAAAGGCGGGGGGCTACCTTAACCCGAATGTAGGATGATGCTGTAGAAATTGAGTCCAACATGATGGCCTTTGGTAAGTTGAAAGCTAGGCTAGAAACGGGGAACATGGAAACCATACATTTTATGGAACAAGCGGGACCCTCAGGATCTAATAGATCTATAGACGACAAGATGGATGATATGGCTAGGGTAATTAAATAATTATCGAATAATATTTCCAGAATGGAACTAGACCAATCCAAGAGTGATCCTTTCATTAAAAGTGAATTCAGAAGAAACCCCAACCCTCAAAATCAACAAAGGCAGACTAAAAATGAAGATCAAAAAATTCAAACCCCTTTAAAAAATGAAAATGTTATAGGAGGAAATGATCTGGAAGATTTTGAAGGTCTGGAAGAAGATGTGACAAATTTGGGTGACAACCGCACTCAACCTTATATAACTAAAGAAGAGTATGAGAAGTCTTTAAGCACACACCAACCCTCAGATGCAGATGATGACATAGACAACACAGATGTCTCAGACCATCAAGAAGTAACTGATTCAATAATGGCTGAAGTCCAACCTAGGTATAACCTAAGGTCTAAAAACAAGTCCGCGTTGATTTCTCAACCCAGGAAAATTCTCCCTAGAGGTGAAGTATATGTACCGACCCCAAAGGAAACTGAAACATCTAAAGGGACTGACTTATTGGATCCAAAGATGAAGGAGGTTGAGACCCAAACAAAGGATATCAAGATGGACGATACACAAACACCGGTAATTAAGATCACGAGTAATAAATCAGCTCAAACAAATAAGTTAGAGAAGAAAGAGTTCGAGGTTTTAACCAGAGAAACGGACAAAGGTGGCGGTGGTTTTAGTGTCGAAAATGAAATAAATAGGATCAAAATACCTATTCTGCTAGTTGAATTAGCAAAAAACCCTGCATATCGAAAACAAATAACCAAGGTGATAGGTTGTTCGGACCAAGAAAGTCAATTAGACAAAATAAATTTGGAAGATGACAAGCCAAATATCACTTTCGGTCCACATTTCGAGGGTGCTAGAGACACTGTTGCCCCTTTCTATATCACCCTAAATGTGCATGATCGACTGCTGCATAACTGCATGCTATATTCTAGAGCTTCACATAATGTGATGCCCAAAGCTATTATGGATAGACTAGGCCTCGAGATCACCCCACCTTACGGAGATCTCTACTCTTTTTATTCAAGAAGAGTGAAGTGCTTAGGTATGATAAAAGATTTAGTAGTCACCCTTGCACAGGTCCTAGTCAAAAGTGTTCTGATGGATGTAGTTATTGCTGATATCCCCCCAAAATATGGATTACTGTTATCAAGGTCGTGGGGAGCCAAACTTGGGGGATCCCTTCAACTGGACATGACTTATGCAAAATTTCCTATATTTGGTGGGCAACTTACTAGGTTATACAGGGAAACGAGGTTAGCCTATACTGTGAGCGATCCTCAGAATCCTAACAATTTTCCTGTTTACATTGCTGATCAAGATATAGGAAATTATATTTTGTCTTTTGATGATGGTATAGATAGTTGCACAGAAGAAAACTGCATAGACGAGAAATATTCAGAAAATATGCATAGTATGGGGATCTGGAAAATGTTTTTTGACGATGCTCTGTCATGTGAAGGAGCCGGTGCAGGAGTACTTTTTATGGCACCTGAAAATAGGTTTGTCGTCCCTTTTTCTTACAGGCTTCAATGGGATATAGACTACACTAACAACGTATGTGAATATGAAGCTTTAGTTTTAGGATTGGAAGCTGCCAAGAAACTAAACATAAAGAACCTGGAAGTATATGGAGACGCTGAGTTGATAGTTAAACAGATAAATCGACAATACCAGGCCAAACACTCGAGATTGAGAGCGTATAGAAATTATGCCTGGGATCTAATGGAAAATTTCTTCTCGTCTGTAAATATCCACTTCATACCACGCGCCGAAAATTTGCAGGCCGACTCGTTAGCCAAGGCAGCCTCAACTTTCTCTCCCCCCACAACTTTTAAATTAAAATACCATATAGAGGTAAGGCACAAACCATCCATCCCGAAAAACATACAACATTGGCAGGTTTTCGAGGATGACGAACAGATCAGAAAGTTCTTCAAAGTAGTGGGTGACTTTTCTAAAACCCACATCGATCAAGAGAATCAAAATGATCACATGTGGATCATGCAAGAAGGAGAAGACCCTCAGGAGTTCTGAGAAAAAATTGCCAACCATCGCATGTTAGTTTTAAAAAATAATCAGATTCCAAAGGGACTAATCCCCCTGGAGAGAATTTTTTATCAAAATGACATGCCTTTAAAATCTACTCTTCAACCCCAACCAGAAGAGGTTGAAGATTGTGATATAGGGACAAAAGGAGAACCCAGGATGGTGAAAATATCAAAATATCTTCCTCCTGAGGTGAAAAATAAGTATAAAGATTTGCTTGCACGATAGAAAGATGTTTTCGCTTGGTCTTACGAAGAGCTTAGTACCTACGACACTACCGTGATCTAACACAAGATACCTCTGAAGCCTGGTATCAAACCCTTTAGGAAAAATCTTAGAAAAATTAACCCTATCTTATTACCCATAGTCGAAAGAGAAGTCAAGAAGCTTTTAGATGCGAAAATAATAGTACCACTGAGATACTCCGATTGGGTGGCAAACCTGGTGCCGGTTAGAAAAAAGAGTGGAGAGATTAGACCGTGTGTTGATTTCATAAATTTAAATAAATATTCCCTAAAAGACAACTATACTTTACCTAAAATGGATCACGTCTTAGAAAAGGTAGTCGGAGCGAATAGGATGTCTATGATCGACGGTTTCTCTAGGTACAATCAAACTGCTGTAAACGAACAAGATAAAGAAAAAACAACTTTCACTACACCCTGGGGTACATTCATGTATGATAAAATGCCTTTTGGTCTAATGAATGCAGGTGCCACTTTCCAGTGTGCTATGTATATCACTTTCGTCGGTGAAAGAGACAAGTTTGTACTTATCTACCTCAATGATTTAACTGTTTTTTCTAAGTCTGATGAAGATCATTTACTACATCTCAAACAAACTTTTGAAAAATTCTGCAAGTTCGGTCTGTCTTTAAACCCTAAAAAGTCTCACTTCGCCATGTGAGAAGGTAAACTCCTGGGCCATATTGTGTCCCGAGACAAAATTAAAATTGACCCCAGCAGGGTTCAAGCTATAGAAACAATAAATATTCCTAGAAATGTAAAGGAAATCCAGTCATTCTTAGGAAAGATAAACTTTTTGAGAAGGTTTATTCCAAACTTTGCTGAAATTGTGAAATTAATCACAGGTATGTTAAAGAAAAATAGCGAGGTAAAGTGGACAATAGAGGCCAAAGAATCGTTCGCACGTATCAAGAGGGTTATAAGCAAGGCACCTGTACTGGCAAGCTCTGGCTATCTAAATGATTTTCTCTTTTTCTCATTCGCTTCCGAGCACACTATTGCCACAGTGCTCCTCCAGAAAAATGAGGAGGGTTTTGAAAAACCGATATCCTTTTTCAGCAAAAGTCTCAGAGACGCGGAACTAAAATACAATATAATGGAAAAACACGCATATGCTATGGTAAAGGCATTAAAGGATTTTAGGACTTATGTATTGCATTCCAAGATAATCACGTATGTACCTACTAGCTATGTAAAAGACATTCTAGTGCAGCCTGACAATGATGGCAGAAGGGGACGGTGGCTCGCAAAAATTCAAGAATTTGATCTAGAAATAAAGCCGATGAAGCTGATAAAGGGTCAAGGTTTGGCTAAACTCTTAGCTGAATCTAATTACAGAGCCCTCGACATAAATAGTATACAGGGATGTGGAGAAGAGGAAGATATGAACGAGCTCTACGAGCAAACAAGTGAAGTCAGGATCGAAGAGAAGTTTACATCCTCTAACTGGTACAAAAACATAGTATCCTACCTACTGACTTTAAAGTGCCCAAGTGATTTATCTCCATCCAAAGCCAGAACGCTAAAACTACATGCGGTCAAATACTGTATATTCGAGGGTAAATTGTTTTGGAAGGACCCACTTAGATTCTTGTTGGTTTGTTTGGTTGAATATGAAACAGAGAAGGTCATAAGTGAATTCCACGAAGGAATGTGTGGGCGACATCACGCTTGGAGAGCGACAACTTATAAAATCTTTAGGGCAGGGTATTATTGGCCTAAACTTTTCTTGGATGTAAATGCCAAATTCAGGGTTTGCGACCCTTGCCAACTATTTGCAGGCAAACATAAACTCGCAACACTACCTTTAGTTCCAGTCAAAACAGAGGCTCCTTTTCAGCAGTGGGGACTGGATTTTATAGGTGAAATTAACCCCCATTCCAGCGCTCAACACAAATGGATCCTAACCGCCACAAATTACTTTACTAAATGGGTAGAGGATATTCCTACCAGGAGGGCTACAGATTCGGTGGTAATAGATTTCCTAGAAGAAAATATTTTATCTAGATTCGGCTGCCCCCGAAATATAGTAACAGATAATGCTCAGGCTTTTAAATCTATGGCTATGATCAGTTTTTGCCAAAAGTACAATATTGTACTCGGCCATTCTATGACATATTATCCCCAAGGAAATGGTCTGGCCGAGTATTCAAACAAGAGTCTGATCAACATAATTAAGAAAGTATTGAACGAGAACAAGAGATGTTGGCATATACATCTAAAATATGCACTATGGGCAAATCGGATTGGCACAAAAAAATCCATCGGTATTTCTCCTTTCCAGATGGTATACGAGACTGACGTGGTATTACCTATAAACTTAGCGCTTCTCGTGATGAAACTATGGCAAGATGAGAAATAATAACCAAACCACGTCACAAGGAGAGTAAATCAGCTGATCGAATTACAACAACACGGGGTCGAGGTGACGAAAGATTGCAAAAATATCAAGATGACATGAAAACGTTATTTGACCGTAAGACAAAAGACAGAGAGTTTCTTCCAGGATATTTGGTCTTAAGATGGGATGCTAGGAAGGAAGATTCGGCGAAACACGGTAAATTCGATCATATTTGGTATGGACCATTTAGAGTCCCAACTTCCGAAGGAAAAAAATCATTTTTATTAGAAAATCTGGATGGTAAAATCTTCAACGCCCCTGTCAATGGGTGTTATCTAAAACACTACATGACATAATTAGTTATCCGAGGTTTTCCATCGTATATGCCGGTTTGTATTTGCTTTCTATTTCATGATTCCCTTGAGGTAAGTTTTCAATTTTTATTTTTTTAGGTCAATATAAATAGAGATACATGGTTTTCAAATACATTCAACTTTTTTTAAAAGGACACTCTTTGTGTTTACAGGATTTTGGTTTGCAAACTAAACAAACGAATGGAGAAAACATAAGGTCATGTATCGAAGATTTACATTCGCCGAAAACAGGTGACATAAAAGGTTTTCGGTTATTTTAAAAATGGTAAGGTAAAGGCACGAACTCCTGAAAATTCTGTTCCTTAAGAAAGCAGAGATCTCCAAAAACATCATAAAGGCCCCATAAATCTAATGTTCTCACTTAATTGATTATTAAAAAGTACAGTTACTTGCTCTGGACCCTAATAATTTTAACTTAAAACACAGATAGGTGGTAGTTAAAACAAATAGAAAGTGAAGCATCTTTGGGGAAGGGTTTTCAAAAAAGCGGTTTTAATTTTCAACCCCTGCCCCTCAACATACAAACATCTATCCGTCACCTTTCTTTCGGTCCTTATATTTGTCTTCTTAAAAATGCCAAATGTCTTTTCGGATTTATATACGTAGGGAGAAGAGATTGTGTTTAAACTTTGAAATCTTTAAGCGTGTTTTGGAAAGAAGTCTGGTCTTCATAGCTCCTCGGTTTCTTACTAAACAAATTATGCGTAGGTGGATCCTGACTTTTCTAGGTTTTTCAACAGTTTTGAATGGTTAAGGCTTACTCAAAGGAAAACCCCTAGAAAAATGTTTCCCCTTTTTCTCCCTGCGGACCCAAGGTGGTGTGAAAGTCAAAGGAAGGTTGGCACCGAGTAATCAAAGTAAGTTGACAGACCTACATTGCAAAATATTACACAGATATCACCCCTCATACAATCTGATTGCCCCCGCTTCGTTTTCTAAAAAGAAAATTATAAGACAGATGATGAAAGGAAAGTCATATCTAATTGTACATCTAGTCTGAAGAGACGATGAAAGGAAATTCAGAAATGATTGCCCTCGTCTCAACATTTAAATGCATAAATACATTTCGAAGTGGTGAAAGGAAATTCAGCAAAAAAAGGGCAGATAACTTCACCGGGGTACTGAACAGGCCCACTGGTAGTGAAGCAATATCTGAGATATCTATAAGGTTGTTATACATGAATATCACTCGACTCTGGTAATCAACTTTCTCGAGACCGGATCCACATCCTAAGTCCAGACGAGACTCCTCGATTAAAAAATGCCATAAATTTCGTGGGATGTAAGCCAAAAAACTGTAAAGATCTGTTGGATTTCCTAGAACTATTTTGATTTGTCCTAATGCAGACCTAAACTCAGTAAAGAGAAAGATAAAGTCGCGAAAGGGACTGTAGCTGAGTGAGAAATATATTTGAGTATTGAAAAGCCTTACAGCAGTAAAAGACAAAAATCTTTTCCTCCCTCTGTTTATCTTTTCCCTAAAGCAAGTTTCACATTTTTATTGCAGAAGAGCTAAGTTACAATCCCCTGCCATGGCCCCGCGAAAAGCATCCAAGGCAAGCGTTGAGGTTTCAGGACAAGGTTCTGATAATGTTTCAGATACTTCACCTCAGAGCGTTGATTCTGTGTGAACCTGGTCATACGTTTCAGAGGTTTTGCAATCAGATGTGGTGAACTGTTCGGACGATTCCAGTGACAACGAGAAAGACGACATGACTACCAAATATAAGATCGTCGTCCAGGAAGATATGCACAAAGTAGTGGCTAGGCCACACCTTCTACCTTACTATGACATGATCCGATGGGCGCTGGATCATGTAGACATCCCTACCAGAACCATCGTCAACGAGCAAAAGGTCATTGTTGGGACCTTTAGACTAGAAAACTTACAGGCAATGTACAAATTACCACCCACATCAGACTTCAAGTACAGTGAAGAGTTTCTAGATGGTTTTAAACAGAAGGAATGCGAGCAATACACAAAAATTTATCTGATTTGATTAAGGATTGTGTCTCACACCCAGTGAAGTTCAGGGCAGACAACAATGGAATTTATTCCATATCTTCTTTGGAACCACAGTTCAAATACGTAGCGATGATGACCTGTAGATTGTATGGGAGGGAAGACACCACACAATTTTTCCTCCAATGGGTGCCCTTGATATACTCAGTAGCAGAAGGCTCTTCTTTCGACTGGGCCAAAATGTTATCCGATAGTCTGACGAATCAGATTACAGAATATCAGACACAGAAAGAGAGCAGGAAAGCTGCTTCATTTTTCATGTCCGCATACCTCATGGACGTAGTATGTTCCATGACGCCTTTTCCTTTGATGAATTGGATATGGACTCCATCGGATGCTGAGCCAGTCCATGTATACCATTCTAAACTTTGGAGGACAAGGCTTCAGATTTCTTATACGAAATCTTCAACTGGTTAATGGTACCGATGCATGTTGCCATCTTCGGTAATCTGCCACCCAGAATATCGGATAGCATCATGACAAATCTAAGAAGAGTGGCTGATTGGTATGTGGAGAAAGAATTTTCATACATCAGGGTTTTTGGTGCTTCCATCCCTTCGCATGCTTTACCCTTACTTATACCCGACAGGCTGGCTTGTCGCGAGATCGCCAGGCAAATCGCAATCGACGGTATAAGCAAAGAATTGAAAGGGTTTTCAAAAAAGGTATGGCCACCTTTTCCTGTTCATTTAAACACCTATACATTATTAGACTTCGGGCATGCAAAGGCCGAGGCAACAACCCTAGAAGATATAAATTTGGTTCATATCGAATTCAAGAAACATGATCCACACAGGGTCGTGAGTAATCATTTGGCCAGCTGTGGCCTTAAAAGATTTGAGCACGAGAATTCGCCTCATGATGATATTTTCCGAGGTGCCAAATATTATGATGAAGTTTTGGCTCGAATACAAGCCCTGTCACCCGAAGAGAGGGCCGATGTTGTTAGATTCCAAGAGCATAGGCAGAGTTGCCTTCCTCCAGTATCACGGGGTGAAGATCCGACGATAGCAGAGGAGTAACAAATAGAAGTCGGAGGGTCTAAAGGTTTAGCGCCTGGCCAAGAAGGACAATAGGATAAAGAAGAGCAAGCTGGGGGCCCGAAACAGGAAGCTGAGGCGTCCGGTCCTCCAAGTGAGTCAACTTCGGTCATTACTCTTGGGAAATCTTCTAAACAGGTCTGCAATCCCATCACCTCCATTACCCCCCTACAGTCTGCAAAGGAAATCCCAGACGCAGGTTGGATTTTGGGTGAAAAATTGACACCTATATCAGTTGAAGAGCTACCTCCGAATGAATTCTTCTTCGATAAGAAGAGGAAAGTGGTTGTGAGACAAGAACTCTACCAAGAGGCAGGTATTGTCTCTAAGAAATTTAAAGTTTTCACTGATGGGAAAAATATGAAGAAAGTAGAATTCGCCACACAAATAGCAGGAACATTGGGTGCTTTCGCCACGGTGAACCAATATTTAGTTGGGACCCTAAAAGATCAGCTAAAACGAAAAAATCATTTGATCAAGACACTAGAGGCTAAACTAGCCACAACAAAGGCTGCTGCTAAAGACCAGGCAAGTGCGACTTTAGAGCAAGCAAGCATAGAAGATAAAAAAGAAATCGAGCGGCTTAAAGTCGATCTCGAACAGACACAGTTGAAGGTTCAGACAAGTCAGACTTAGATAAGCTAGCAGGGAAAATTAATAGAACAAATTCGGGCCAAACTAGAATTCGCCGAAAGCCAGGTAATCGATATCGGGATATTTCAACCCCAAGCAATAGAAATAAAAAAAAGGTTATCGGTGGCACAACAAGGTTTTCTTGCAAAAGTGGAAACAATTCATAGAAACTTCCAACTCATTGATCAGGTGTTGGAAAACCTCTCTCTTAAACAAAGGGATGCCGGAGCAGCTTGGGTGGCTTTCCAGGAGGCTATTATAGCCACGACGAGAAGGGAAGCAAGCAGTGTTTCTATTTTTCCCATCGCAGAGCAGACCAGGGGTAATATCTTATTGAAAGAATGGGAGCGAAATATATCCGAAGGCAAACAACAAGCTACAAAGCTGAGGAAATCTTGGGAAGAAATTTTCGACTTGCTAAGTGAGATTTGTTTGGGTTCCGATGGTGAAAGTGGCATGGAGATATTGGGTCAAATCAATACAGCTAAATATATGCTAAATATTAAGGAAAATGAAGAAAGAGAATTAGTCAAAATATCACAAATAGCTCAAACATACATAGTGCAAATAGACAAATGGCTAATTACACTGAGTATGCTGTTATGCTCTATCAATACCAAAGATCAACAGGTGGAAGGAAAGATGCCGTTATTTATGAAAGACTGCTATATTTTTGAGGCAAATAATCAAGCCGAGCCATCTAAGTTGATATCACAACTGGTGGAGAAGTGCGTTATTTGCAAGGAGCATGCGAAGAGGCAGGTTTTGTGTACCAGATGAAAACAGAGATAAAGAAACGAAACGTTTCAACTCCTTTTGATTGTAACCGAAAACCTGTGGAACTATTGAGATTCTAGCGCGTAAAAAATTGTATAAATATACATTTTGAAGAAAGAAAAAAGGCTGGACCTTTTTGATTAATTGTAATAGAGACTCTCTTTTCGAGACTTAATACAAATCAATCCGAAGATTCCTAATTGCGTCACTACTGAGTTATGAGTTTGTTCTCTCTGTTATTTCATATTCATTCTTATTTCACTTATATATATCTGATGAAATTTGCATTGCAATTTAGTAAAACTTCTACTGCAGTGATTAATATTTATCTATCTATTGTTTACAATTTTTCTTCTATATCGGCTACTAGCAGGTACAAGACCTGTAAATCTTTAGGTTGTCATATTTTATGCTTCATCGGATCATTTCTTATCTTATTTTCTTCTTCTGCTCACAGAGTGAGATTCTCCCTCAATAGGAGCGTTATTCTATAGACAACTTAATGTTTTTCTCCATAATTCATACACCATTTATTTCAATATAACGTAGTTACGGAAAAAGGCCTTTGGTTTGCAATTTGCTTTTAATATTGATTTCTAAAGTTCTCTTTTATAAAATCAAATTGATACAGCATAAAAACTTTCAGATTTCTTTAAGTTTTCTGTTCCTCTATGACTGTCCCTGTTGTAAGACAACCCAATATTGAACCCGGTTTGACAGATCAAACCCATATCACTTTAAATCTCCTCGACACCATACTTAAAACGACCAACACCCGGGTAGAACTTGAACGTTCATGGGCTGGAATTGAAAGGGATATAAACATCCAGGAATAGTTGGAAGCTAGGCAACGACAACCTAGAAATCAACCTTAGCTTCCTTTCCTGAAAGTATACCCTCCTCCCTTTTTACATCTTACTAACTTTCGGATGCCTAGACACTGTACTTTTTAAAGCCTTAAGTACAGACTCTGGAACAACACCTACGAGGGTTATTGATCTACGAAAATGACACTTTGCTCAATTTGTCCTTTTTCCAGTGCCTTCATCAAAATGTTTTCCAAGGGTAGATTCCTTATCCAATTGAACTCATCCAAACCATAAAGATTTTATAAAGCATATGGTTGAGATCTCAACATACCCTACAATTTTGGAATTTTTGGGTTCCCCTTTCTTTTTACTTTCTTTTGGTTTTCACTTTCGAAATATTTCCTCTTTAAGTATTGATGAATACCTTCACTAATATTGTCCCACTTTTCATTCCTATGAAGGTTATTGATCTATGAAAATGACACTTTGCTCAATTTGTCCTTTTTCCGGTGCCTCCATCAATTTTTTTTCCAAGGGTAGATTCCTTATCCAATCGAACTCATCCAAACCATAAAGATTTGATAAAGCATATGGTTGAGATCTCAACATACCCTAAAATTTTGGAATTTTTGGGTTCCCCTTTCTTTTTACTTTCTTTTGGTTTTCTCTTTCGAAATATTTCCTCTTTAAGTATTGATGAATACCTTATTTTTAGAAATTGTTTTAAGCAACTTTCATCTTTGGCAAGTTTCTTTGTTTTTTAATCACATTCTTCAAAAAAAAGTCTAGGTCAAAAAAAAAACTTAAAAATTCTTTAAAAATTTGCATGCTATAGTAAATTTTCATTTTTGTTTGGAGTTAAAAATTTACTTTTTCCATTGTATAAAGTCTAGAGTCTCCCCTGAAGACTTTCCATATTAGAGGACAATTCACACTTTTATGAGAGTCCAAAATGAACTACCAAATTTTTTTATTACAAAGGAAGGCTTTAGTTTGGTTGGAGTCCATAATCTAAACTCTACTCCACAAAAGTGGAAAATATTCACCGCCAAAGAAATTTTATGATGTCGATTTAAAAGGTCTTTGCGGGGTCATCTTTGAACTTTTTCCGGAGTGCTCATGTTGCTTTCTTCTCTGCACAAAGTGAATATTATCATCACAAAAGGGGGTTTTCACATTTGATTTTATAGGGTTTTAGTGGGGATGAAAGTTTAAAATTGGTGTGTTTAAAGTTTAAATTTTGACCGCTTATCTTTACAAATGGAAGTAACAAAATCGCTCCACAATTAAAAAAAAAACAAAAAAAAACAAGGCAAGCTTGTTAGAAATTTGGCATGTCCTTTCCATCATTAATGGTATGAAATAACATTAATGGTATAAAATGGGTCAAATACCATTGCATATTTTTTAATTGAAATTTCATGGTTATAGAAATTTGAATCAAATCTCTATTTAAACATCGATTGAATGCATTTGTTTTCAAAATATTTTGGTCAATTGTCTTCTCTAGCAGAGCAAGTTAAAGTTTTTCTACATGTTCATTATTTCCTTCATAAAGGAGCAGGTTTGACGCTTTTTTGTATGTTCATCATGAGAGTTAACTGATACAAGTACGTGTTCTAAAACTTACTCTTATTCATTTTCAATGAGGATTTATTCTTTTAGAAGGCTATATTTAATGTTTCTCTTGAGAATTGTTAATGTTGTATAAGTTTGATGAGAAACTTTGTTTAAATAACTATAAGACAATTAAATGGAGTAGGGTTTCCTTGAGTAAATATTTTATGCTATATAGTAATTCTAGGTCAAACTTTGGATGTAGACAACATGCCTCCAAAGAAATCTACTCCCAAAATTCCAAAATAGTTCCCAAAAGCAAAGAAGGAAACTATTGGAGTTTCTCAAATTGCAAAGGCAATTGATAGTGACATGGAAGCTACTTAGTAGCATTATACATGTGTAATTCTGTTGGAAAAAACCAACATAGGACCAATTTGTCCAATCTCCAAAGATACTAAAGCATATATTGACCCTCAACAAACTTTCCCTGGATGGGTTGACATGTATAGAAAATTTGAGGAGGAGGACTACCCTAATGTTATACCTCCTAGCGATATAACAATTAGAAATATAAGCAATTATGTTTTATTTAATATTATAAGGTCCCATATACATACTATTGATGCTAGAACCCCTATGCTACCCTACTCAAAGTATATATGATAGATTATCAAGCACAATAACATAGAAAACATAATTGTTATAAATGATGAGGGAAAATGCATTACTTCTTTCCAATAATTAGAATTGGAAAAATACTATAGATTGCATCAAACTGAGAAATATATGATCACTATATTTGTGGAACAATTTCACGAAGATCACGATGTTAAGAAGATCTAGTAGGCCTATGGATTGAGGAGAAGAGATTATTTTCTAAGAATGATGGATTATACACAATGACTAATATAAGAGATCGTGATATCTATGTAATGGTCTTGTTGTGTAGATTATACGGGGAATCAAATTGTGTCGAATTTAAGGATGCTTGGGTCCTATTTGTTCATACTATAGTCATAGGTGGTTATGTATTCAATTTGGATACAATTTTATCACATTCAATGAGACATGATCCTGATGGATTCATTTTAAAACATAACAATAATATTGTTGTAAACTGACCTTATGCTCATGAACAGTGGGATCGTGAGTTACTTTTAAAAAATGTCACTTCTCGAGAAGAATTTCAAGAAATATTATAGCCTAAAGTTAAAAATTAACTCAAGCTACAAATTTTGAGAAAAAACAAGGCAAGAAGTTGAAATTGCAAAGCATAAGATTTTAGAAGTTGAATAGTTGAAAAAGAAATTAGAGGATGAAAAATTTAAGGTAGTTGAAGAAGAAAGGTTAAGGTTAGAGAATGAAGAGAGTGAGAAAAAAATGACAACAAAATCTAAAAAGGTCAAGGAATAAAAGTACAAATTGGAAATGAAACTAAAGAAAGAGAAAGACAAAGAAGAAGCCGCAAAGAAGAAGAACCATGAAGAGAGACAAGAAAACAAATAAACAAATAAACAAATAAACAAATAAACAAATAACGCTCATCAAGAAAAGGAGAAGCAAGACACTATAGAAGCCACATATCAATCTATACATTAGCAAACCCAATATGGACAACCTCCCTCTAATAACTGGATTGATTTATCTATGGAGGATTTAGTAATTCCAAAACAAGGTTTTGTTCCAGTAGGTGATGGAAAAGAAAAATACACTATGATGGAAGAGATAGATCGTCCAAGTAGTCTAGACAATATATTATCACGGTGTGATCAAAATATCCATGTTTCTATGGATGACGCAGAAGATATAGAGTTGATTTCTTATAACAAAATGAAAAAGATAATTGTAAAGAAAACTCAGAGAAAAAGAAGAATTGTCTTGGATAACATTGTGGTTTGCACAACTGAGGAGAAAGTGTTATATATATATATATATATATATATATATATATATAT
>JZKD02S1970006.1:0-20892 GCA_000966675.3 Picea glauca | reverse complement strand
GGGGGGGGGGGTGTGCGTAACCCACTCCTGATCATGAAGCATTAGCCTTCCAAGCTATGGTATCTGCTTATGCAAAATCCACCAAATATTAGCCCATGAAATTTCTGAAGAGAATGGAAAAATATCGGAGGTAAAACTTCCCCCAAACCCTATCAAGGGTAAAGATTTGGCTTTTTTTGAACGTGGTTTAATTGGATAGTTCATGGAATCTGGCCATCTCCCAAAACTATGACTAATTGGATTCAAAATAATTGGAAACCCCATATCAAAGGTCAACTTCATAATTTTTTTTGTGGTAGGGGTTTCTTTGATTTTCCCTTCGAGACCAAGGATAATCGAGCTTTGATCTTTTGAAGTGGACCATATTTTCTAGGAACCAAAGGTATATACTTGAACATATGGACTCTGGATTTTAGTCCAAAGAATGATGTACCCTCATCTGTGCTAGTTTTGGAAAGACTTCCTCATCTTCCCCTTCATTTCTAGGGAAATGATGACTTGAGATGTATAGGGAATACAATGGGTCGATATATAGATTAGGTTGAACCAAGAAAAAACATGTTCTCTTGCACCAGGATATGCATTGAGGTAGATCTCGAGAAAGGGTTACCGTAAGTAGTTCTAATCTCTTTGGATAATTGGAATCACATTTAGCAATTCGACTATGATCAACTACCCTTTAAATGTATGTCTTTCCATGAGTATGACCACTTTGCTAAATATTGTAGGAAGGAGGCTCCTCAACAATATAAAGTCTAGGATATTGAAGAGAAGGAGAAGGCGGTGGGTTGAAAGAAAGGGTCAAATGTCAATTTGAGTGCTTGATATTAGGAAACAACTAATAAAATCCCAATCGCTTCTGGAGTAAGACACCCATAGGGGGAAAATTCTCAAAAGGTTCCTCTTCTCACCATGAGAAAACTCATGTGAATAGAGGTAATGAAGAAAACAACCCTTTGAAGACAAACATGTATGCAATATTGTATCAAGAAGATCCACCCTCCTCAATGGAACCTCAAGGGAATAGGGACTCAGACCCATATTTGAATAGTCTAAGGGAGCCACCTTCACTTCAAATCTTAGAATCAACTCAGGAAAATCCAACAATTCCAACTCAAAATTAACAAGAAGTTTCTATCGAGGAACATGTTAAAATCTTTAGTGATGAATTTCCTCAAGCGATGACTAAGATAGAGATGTAAGTGGGTGTGGAAGAAGTAGAAAAATTTAAAAATTCATAATTTTCCTTCTCAAATTCAAAAGTTAGAGGCTTGGAAGCCATAGATCCCATTGACGAGGAGGTAGATGAAGGGAAGTCAAGTGAGAAAACTCTTCAGTGTTCTAGCAAAAAACCACAAAAGATACTTAGGGAAGAAAATGCAAATAAAGAGATCATACTGGGTTCATAATCGACAATTGATAGATATGGATATGGAAGTAGAAGTGTTAAAGTCATGGGAAATAATGTACCTTTGAGAGAGGGAAGCTGAAAATAGAAAATTAAATAATGATTCTGGTCTCTTGGAATTGTAGAGGTTTAGGCAACAGTTGTAAAGCAAATACAATTAAGAAATAATCAAATTAGAAAATCCTACAATTCTCTTACTCCAGAAGACTGAAATGAGCTCCTTCGAAGCATTGAAAAATGGGAAACAACTTTGGAAGCAAAGTGAAGGGGTAGCATAAGACTCAAGAGGAACATCTTAGGGTATTTATACTCTTTGGAACAATCATATAGTAAGATTGGAGTTCTCATTCCTGACCCAAAATTGGATATTTACAAGGTTCAAACTCATCCAAACTGGTAATATTTTTAACATTATTAATTTGTATATGTGAGTGTGTTATGCAAAGAAAAATCTATGTTGGAATTCCTTGTTAGCTCTCAAAAATTCAGATTGTGTTGCTAACAATATATAGCCAACTTTAATGTAGTTTTTCATAGTTCTGAGAAGTGACGGGGAAATATTGTAAGAGATGCTTTCAGGGAGAAAATGAAGGATTTGATCCATGATTAGGATCTCATATAAATTAAGCCCATAAGAGGGAAGTATACTTGGTATAATGAAAGAGTTGGTCTAGGTCATATTATTGAAAGGATGGATAGATTTCAAGTGAATAATGATCTAATTTTGCAATATTTTGAATTTAATTAAAAAATTCTCCCCTCCGCCACCTCATATCATAAGCTCATAAGATTATATTTTTAGAAATTTCTAGATTACGGTCTATTGCCTTTAGGTTTAATCCACTTTAGTTAAACTATAAAGAGGCAATTGACTATTTGAGAGTAGCTTGGAAAACATGGATCCTGTGTACTCCGATGTATATTTGGGAACAAAAGTTAAAGTTGGTTAAAGGTGCTCTTAAAGATTGGGTAAAAGTGAATTACATTACTTCTCATGCTAAGAAAGAAAAGATGAAATCTGAATTAGAAAAAATCCAAAATAAGCTAGAAAATGAAGAGGTAACTCTGTAGATTCAAGAGGAGGTGAATATTTAGAAGCCATACACTAAGGTTGTGCACTCGTAAGAGGAATATTGGTGACTTAAATCTAGAAGTCTCTGGCTGAAATCAGAGGATAAGAACACTAATTTTTTTCACAAGCAGACTAATGCATGCTTTATCAAAAACAATGTAAAATCAATTTTGAGGGAATATGGGAGAAAAATCACTAACTTTAAAGAATTAAAATAGGCTGCTAGACAACACTTTTTCTGTTTGTTGTCTCAACAAAATTATGTGCTCTTTGGAAATATACACAACATGTTAGAATATATACTGGTAGTCATATCCAATGAGGAAAAAGAGGAGTTGACAAGGCCAATTGATGAAATTGAAATTAAAATTTCCATTTGGAGTCTGGACCCAGATAAAGCCCGCAGGTCTAATGGATTTTTAATGTCTTTTTATAGTTTTTTTTTGGATTTAATAAAATATGACCTCAATAAAATGCTAAGTTATGCGCAATGATCATGTAACCTTGGGGGCACTAATTCATATTTTATGGCCTTAATCCCTAAATAAGAAAATCCCGCTTCCTGTTCTAGATTCATGCCAATTTCAAGCTTAACTGTGAAGGAAAAATGCATGATTATAAAATTGGACACAGAGAATGCTTTTGGCAAGGTAAGGCACTCCTTTCTCTATAAGGTTTTGGGCAAATTTGGATTCAGTTCTTCCATTTAGTGGGTTGAGTCCTATATAGGATCACCTTGGATTGTTCCAATATTCGATGGATGATCCATCCCATTATTTCAAAGTAGTAGAGGATTGAGGTAGGGCTTCTTGCTTTCTCCCCTTCTTTTCATCATTATGGTGGAATCTCTCAATCACAATCTTGAATGAGAAAGAGTCTTGAGAAAACTTCTAGGGATCAAGATTGTTAGAGGCTCCAAGTGCATCAATCATTCTCAATTTGTGGATGATAACCTTCTATTAGGGGATCCACCTTAACAATAACTTCTAGATTTAACCAAATTTTGAATTCTTTTTTGGATGTGTTAGGAGGAGAAGTCAATCATCGAAAATTTCAATTTTTTTGATGGAATGCAAGTCCCTAGGTACTCCAATCCATTTCCCATTTTCTTCAATTTCCTTTGACTGATAATTAGTCCTCTTTTAGGTACCTTGGATCCCCATTTATCTCAAAATTTCTTCTTCTCAATCATGGAAATGCATTCTAGAAAAAAATTGAAACCAAATTTGAGCATTGGGGATCTTGACAAGTCAATCTAGCACGAAGAATAGTTCTTATCAACTAGATTGAGCCTCCACACTCTTTATGACATGTCAAAATGGGATGAATTCTCCAAGCAATGGAAATGATGGAATATTGATTCCCCCTAGATTATTTGAAGCCTATGTTCTCTTAGATTTCAAATGCATGATGGGATGTGCCCCATTGAACAAATCTATTGGTGACTGCCAAGGTTGGGGTGACTCCTTCTTCATTGTCAGAAAATGGTATCTTAGTGATGCAAGATCTTTTCATCGTGACTTATAAAGAATTGCATTAAATGAGGATAAATTAAAGTGCACCATTAAAGAAGGGAAAACTCAAAAATGAAGAGACATATGCATCAGATCTGAAAACAAAAAAATGATAACGGAGTTCATCACTAGTGGACTACGTCTCCGTGTCTTTCTCTCAAATGGGTAGGCTCTTTCATTAACTCAACAAAAGAATTTGGCAAAATACATAAGTATACCTAATTCTGAAATCAAGCTATAGAAATAATGCTCAGATCAAAAAACAGACAACACCACTGAATTCGTGGCGTCAAATTACCCAAAAATGACTGTCTCCACGCCTTGATCCGACTCTAGCGCTCCCAGGCCCAAGAAGAATTTCATCTAGGTTTCCATTCCCTATGCAACCTGCAATAATGATAGTCCTTGCCTTGAAAATCGTGCCCACATTCATACGGTCCGTGCCTCCCCCTTTTCGGCTGGGAAAAAACCTAGCTTAAATAGCACCTGGGCGGATGGATTTACCAATGGAATCGTTGGGTGAGTTGGTTTTTGGCGTTAATGATAAGGCGTTACATGTGGGGGAGGTCCCCGGGTCAAACCCGCGGGCCTCCCCTTTTGGGTCTTTGTTACAACCTCTGCTACACTTGGATGGCTGGCTTCTAGACTTGGCAGATGTGCCAGATATGGCGGGACCTCTGCCAAATTTGGTGGTGGTTTGTTTTTATATATTTTTTTGATTTTTGGTCACGGACCCTCCTTGGGCATTTTGGGGGTGCCACGTGGCACCCTCTGATTGGGCCATGTGGAATCCTTGGATTGGCCCACCTAGCTGCTGATGTCATCTCCACGTCAACTCCATATAGGACATGTGGCACCTTCTAGGTGGTGCCACATGGCGTCACCTAGGGGTGCCACATGGCACTTTTCTATTGGTCCAAATGGAGCCTTGAAAAGACTATTGGTGGGTGACACGTGGAAGCCTTTGGTGCTTCCACGTGGTATGATGGCATCAACAGTTGTCATGCTTACTTCATCTTTCCATGTCAGCTGCTGATGGCAGTAGTACGGATGATGATGTGGCCCCTGTTGATTTTCCCTGTTTGACCACAACTTTGACTGCAAATATCTTTCAATTCGTAACTTTGTTTGATGAGCCGTTTGCACTGTTAGAAATCTTGCAATGTTCTCTTCACGATCATGCCACTTTTACTAAGTTTTGGGAACTTTGAATGTTTTCCCTTTCTCTGTCTGCTAGAGACATTCTGAGCATTCTGAGTTGCCTTTGTGAGTTCTGAGTTGTTCTTAGCCTTCTCTGGATCCTTTTTGGATCACGCCTTCCCACTGAGAGCTTTTGGACCACCAAAATCTTTCATCAATCAAAAGGTAAGTGAGGGAAGAGTTCCCTCACTTTGTCCTTCTCAAATCCACTTTTCCTTGCTTGGATGTGTGCCTTTTAAGCCTACTCGAAGATAATCAACATCACCCCTACGTAAAGTCCTCGTTCTCCTGTCCAAGATGATATATTCCTGTAGCTCATACAAGTACTCAGGTGCAAACTCATCAACTTAAGGTATTGAAACTTCCTGATCTTGATCCATGATCATGGGAGGATAAAAAAGTTTCAAGTTCTCAACATTCACAACTGAGTAAGTCTGCATGTAAGGTGGAAGATCCAGACGAAAAGCATTGGTACCACTTTTCTCCAAAACAGTGAAGGGTCCATAATGAATGGGATTGAGTTTCTTAGCTTCACCCTTCAATCTCTCATTGTTGATGTGAAGCCATACTCGGTCTCCAACCTAGAACTGATGATCAACCCTGTGTTTGTCATGCCAAGATTTATACTGTGCTTGACTTTTCTCCAATTGTTCCCTGACTTTCTGGTGTATCTTCTAGATCCTCTGGATGAACTTGCGGGCTCTATCCTCTGTTCATTCTTCATTCACATCGACATATCTCCCGTACATCAAGTCCAAAATAACCTTTGGTAGGTACCCAAAACATGTCTCAAAATTTGAAATCTGAGTGGATGAATGTAAAGCTCGATTATACGCATGTTGTACATAGGGTATTTGCTCATCCCATAACTTGGGATGCTTTTCGCAGTAGCCTCGAAGAAAAAGTACCACTGTTTGGTTTACCACCTCTATTTGCCCCACGGTCTATGGATGGAAAGTAGTACTCATCTTCAATTTGATGTCCATAATTCTCCACAAGCTAGTCCAAAAGTCCCCAAGGAATCGAGTATCTTGATCTGAGACGATGGATGTGGGTAATCCAAAGTGAACCCAAACATGCTGAAAGAAGAGATTAACAGTCTGCTAAAAAATGATCTGCTTTTTACATGGCATCAAGATACAAATATTATTGAACCTATCCACTACAACATATAAATGATCATGACCCCCTTTGGTCATTGGTAAACCTCCTACAAAATCCATGGAGATACTTTCCCATGGATGGGATGGAATAGGAAGTGGTGAGTATAGACCTAGTTTTCTATTAGCGGGCTTACAAGTAGAACACATCACACACCCCTTTACATATTTAGTTACAATTGCTTTCATTTGAGGCCAGTAACAAAACCTATGCAAATGAGCCATAGTTTTTCCTACCCAAAAATGCCCAGACACAAGAGAAGTGTGAGCTTCTCGTATTACATGGACTTGTTCACTTGTAGGAATATATAGCTTTCCAATATGGTAGAATAGTTTTCCCTACAGACAATAGTTCTCTACCCGTGCACCAAGGGTTATCTTCGCATATACTTCTTTAAAATATTCATCGATGGCATATTGCTCTACATGGCTATCATGAGATAAAGAAGTATTCTTCAAAACAATAGAAGCAACAAAAGGAGGTCTAGAAAGCATATAAACTACCTTGTTACTTGTACCCTTTTTGTACTTGATTACTATTGACGATTAAAATCGTAACGATGAATCCCGCCCGCAAAGTATTGCTAAGTCCCTATTATTTAACTATGCTAATAATATAATAGTAGTAGGTGGGACCCCCTTGTAGACTAGAGGCTCAAGGATAGACATATCACACATTTTTTTTGCTGTTGTTTTGATGTTGCCTACACACTCCTACATGGTTGACAATGCAGTATTGGTTTCTTTTTTACATGGTAACAGGTGGATGAAGCATTTTTGGAATGTTTTTTGCGATCCAACACATTTTTTATGGTTATGAGGAACAATTATTTACAATTTCTATGATTTAACTATGTCACTAATCATTGTGATCGATTACCTAGCCACATATATGCAATAGATATTTTTAGTGATATCATAATAAAAAAAAAGAAATAAAAACCTATGGAAAAAATCCTAAAGGGAAAGGAGTTATATGTTGAGCTATGATAAAGGATTATATGCAAATGGAAAAGTTAAAACATATTAGTGTTAGTCCTAACTACTATGCTATTGTTGGTTAGTGGGCTATGCAAATTTTATTAGATTTAATGGGACACATTTAGCATTGTAATATGTATGATGGCATACAATTTTGGCAAGGGTTAACGTGTAAATTATATTGGGTGGCACACTTGCAAGGGATATCGTCGTATATTTCAAATGGTTTGGCATTGAATACATGTTTTAATTGATTGGTGAATGTTGGGATGTCTCGTACTTCGATTTGAATAGGCCAGGCGATGGAAGTGACATTCATTTACTGCACGTCACTCCATACTACCCCTATCAGCCATCACCCTAGCATTGTACATTTGTTGCATTTTTCGATCTGTTGGTTGTGAAGCTCCGCATGTCAGGCTCTTGGAAGGAAGAAGGCTCGATCAACTCGCCATTTAAGCGTTTTGATACAGGTATGATTCTTTTTCTCTCCATCCATGAAGTATTCTTTGCTGTATGAACAAATGATGGCTCAGTGATGCTTGGATTCTGTGTGTTCTTGAGAATCCCAACTGTGTAGATGTGTGTTATATCTCTTTGTGATGACTGTGTTGGTTTCAGATTGCAAGTGAAAGAATTGGGTTTTTTATTTTAAGTTTTTCATTGTCTGGTTACTTGGTCAATTTAATATCATGATGGGTCTCCGTGGAACGATAAGTGAATGGTGGTATACATGGTTCTATGTTGATGATGGAGGGTTTCATTCTGTGTATTACCATTGGTATTCCGTTCCCTCATAGTCATGATTGTAACCCTTACCCAGTTGTAGAGGGATTGCCCGTAGTTGCTGTGTTTTTTTCTTCAAACCCCAAGTCATGGTCATTGGCCCATTCTTATTGTCTTTTCGTTGAATTAACCCAAGACCCACTCTTGGGTGGCCCTAACATTAGTATATGCTTGTATGGTTGTGGGTTGATACAAGTTATATCTCAACGTTATGTCAAAAGGATGTTTGCGTCCTCACTGGTGTTTTTGTCAAGCTGTTCAACTCTTAAGTAATGGGTAGAGATGTTATATCTCTGTGTTTCTTTTAATAATTTCCACTATTTAATTAAACTTCGCCTCACCTTTGAAACTGTTAAACGCATCATGTGCATTGGGTTATTATCTACCTGCCTTTTCTCTCCTCGGGTGTTAAGCATTGGTCTTGTCCAGATCTTGGAGTAATAAGAAGATTGTGTGGCTCACTGCTGTATCTTTTTCGAAGGGTTTTTTGCCTATGGTTGATAAGTCTCGGAAGACCTCCAACTCTCTGTGTTATGATTAAAATATGAATGCGCCCTTGATTATCTCCCTGCATTTTATTTTGATAGATCCGATTTGATTTCCAATTGCCTTTTCTCCCTTCATGCACCTTCTTGGTTGTCAAATATTGGTGAAATGATTATAGAGGTTTTTCGCCGAGTCTCTGTCTCGTCTTTCTATGATAAAATTGGTTGAACAATTACAAATGGGAACAAGCAATTATATACAATTGAGATATGTCTTATTCTCATTATGGTTTCACTGTGTTTTACCAGCGTGGTCTTGATTGCATATGGAGACACCTTTGTGGTTCTTGCTGGGCCCGATAAAGGTTATAGCCAATTTTAAAATTGATGCCTGTGTGAAATGGGTTATATTCACTTCATACATATTATTGGATCATCGTACAAATTACCAATGGTTTTAAGAGGAAGTTATATCCACAGTGATAAGGCTCAGGTTTTATGTTTTGGTTGACTGTGGTTTCATTGCAAGATCTTGTTGATTGATATGATGAAGACCATGTATAATCGGGTATGCTTTGAAGTCTGTTTGCGTTTTAAAAAGAAACCTGTGTATTTTTAAAATTGGGCCCGATTATAAATTGGTAGACAGTGGATGTTGATTATTATCGTTATGCATTATGGTTATCAGGGATAGAGGTCGAGCATATTGCTGTGCGTTTTTTTTTTTAATTCTTAAAATGAAGTAAATGAAATAAAAGATCAACGCTTTGTTAAATAGGACTGTTGAAATGTAAAGGTTGTTTTGTTATAAGTTATGATTGCACAGGCTGTTATGACTTGATAAATTTTGGGAAATTTAAATATTGGAACAACAAACAGTTTGGAACACAATTGGTAAACAATGAATGTTGGTGCTTTATGGATTGAGTTTAATACAAAGTTATGATTATTGATTACTTAATTTATTTTATGAACAATATCCATTAATTTCCCTGTCATTCTCTCACTTTTTCGCACATTACGAATCCCCTCACATTCCTAGATTCACTTTGCATGCCTTGTTCTTAAAATTAAGTGGAAATTCTGTATTACATCAATTAAAGGATGACACAGAGATGGGTTACAATTTATATGATTTTGTTATTATAACACAATTGATTGTTTAATGATTTGTTGAGCAGTAATCATGTTATACACCCTTTCATTTTATCACTTTTTCTCTCAATACAACCCCCTCAGATATCCCAGAGCCCTTTTTCACCCCCTGCTCATTGACAAGTATTAAATGATTTTTATGGATTGGATTGCATGGGTTTGATGTGTTTGCTGGGCCAAATTTTGTTTCATATTTAAAGAGGTGTCATGTATGGTTTGTTTAAGAAGCTAGTTGCTAATAAACGCTGCATACAGGATGAGATTCTTTAGCAGAGGAAGTCATGGCAGAAATAACAGGGGCAGAGGGAGTTGGAACAGAGGCCCTAAAAGGCCTAGATTCTCGATACATTTTGATGTAGATCCACAAGAGTTAAACCAACTCTTCCAAGCTAGATTTTTCAACTAGATTGGACAAGGGGTAGTCCAACCTAGGCCGAAAAGGCCTCCCTTCCAACCCCAACATGTCTCTAGTATCCTTGTCCCCTCTCATGTCTCATTACAACTTGAAGTCCCTGAAAATGACAGATGACAAGAGATTGTTCACCCAACAGTCTCCCAACATCGTGGCTAACCCAATTTGTCTCTACTTGCTCCTCCTCCACCGATTAACCCAATTGTTCAAATTTCCCCTGCACACTCTCCTGTACAGTCTTCCCATGCAAGAAAGAGACTCAAAAAGGAATCCCACCACACACATGATAAAGGAAAAGCTACTGCTACCCCCTCCTCTCCCTCAAGTGATTAAACCAAATCCATTTCATCCTACACGCACCTGATAGATGACTGCTCTCATGTTGTCATCGAGATCAAGCCTAAAGGCTCCACACTGCCTAAGGCTAATTAAAAAAATTCAAAGGGAGACAACAACAACAAAAGGAAAATTGCCTCCCAAAGTGGCAAATATGGTTTTTGAGAATATTTTATTATTGATTGTTGAGAACAGTTGACTGCTGAAGTTTTGGACAACATACTATTTTTGGATATTAAATTTGTTGGATATGGTTTAAAATATCATTGATATTAATTTTCAAATTATGAGAATGATGATGGGAGCCACAAGGAGGGATGTGTTTGATTGATTGAATAGTTATATTTATTTTTGTTAAGAAATTAAAGGGAGTCACAAGGGGTCCCACCTACTAGTTATTATTTATTAAAGACCCTTATTATGGTTATATTAATTCTTCCCCTAAACTAAAAGTTAGTTGAGTTTTAGTTAACTTAACTAAAGGAGGTAGTTGAACTACTTCAACTAATTTTGATTGATTAAAGGCAAAAAGAGAAGGAAAAACAAGAGGAGAATAGAAGGAGAAAGCATACTAAGGTCCGCTCTTGAGTTTTATTGAGATAGTTCGGTTTTCATTCATTCTTTAATTCATTAAAAGCCTAATTCTGTTTTATGATAACAAGGTCCTATTGTAGACAACAAGATTCAAGGATGAATCACACCATTCATACATTTGTTTTTCAGAGGTGTTGATCTATCTTTGATAGTCCATGTAGACTTGTCTGTTTATGAATTAATTTTCATGACTGATAAAGGATATTGTGCAGAGTCGAGTGGGAAATAATCTGTGGCAAGCTCATCCGACTTTTAAAGTTCAGTTTTTTACTTTCTGTCAAAAGTCCTTTTGTATGGTTTTCATCGGGGACATCTAAGTTTGACTTTGGTCCAAACTCCCTTAGGGATTTTTGTAAAGAGAATGATTCTTTTGATTTATTGGAATGAAATAAGCGATTGCTATTCTGTCTCATATGTGTTAATATGTGACTTGGTATTTTTTCTTTTGTCTCCACATTTACTTTTGCATCTATTATATTAAGAAAATTATATAAAAATTTTGAATTTTACAACAATCTTTTACTTATAAAAAATAGGCCTAAGCCCTTGTAACTAATACTTGTGGATTAGGAAACACTTTTTGACGCTATAAACATAGGGTGATATTCCCATCTATCTTTCCTTAGCCAATCAAGATCTGAAAATGTTTGAGTAAGATTATTTCATATCCTTTCCTCAACAACTACCAAGTGAAATTGTTGTAGAAAACCCATCCATATGTAGTGTTGAGATTGTTGGAATTTGGTCTATGCTTGAAGATAGTGTAAGGGTTTATGATCTATATGTATGATTATTTCCTTCCCTAACAAGTAGTGTTTCCATTTCTTCACGCTCTGGACTAATGCATACAACTCTTTATCATGTGTAGGATAGTTAACAAAAACTTGGTTAAAAGTTTCAGAGTGGTAACATATGGGCTTAGGATATTGCATCAATAATGCACCCATGGCGTATCCGCTGACATCTATCTCGATCTCAAAAGGCTGTTGAAGATTCAACAGTGCTAATACTGGTGCAGTACTGATCTTCTCCTTCAAAATGTTGAAATCTTTTTGTTGCTTTCCTTCCCACTGAAAAGTTTTCTTCACACTGGTTAAGGCATGCAAAGGAGCTGCTATAAAGGAGAAGTTAGGAATGAATGTCCTCCAATACTGGACTGCACCTAAGAAGCTTTGAAATTCAGTTACACTTTTTGGCTCAGGCCATTTTACAATTACATCAATTTTGGAAGGATCAATTTCAATTGTCCTCCTACAATATGACCTAAGTACACAAGTGAAGTCTTGCCAAATTCACATTTAGATAGTTTTACATACAACTTTTCCTTTGCAAAGTATCCAATACTTGCTTTACATGCCTCACATGCTCATCCCAAGTCTCGCTAAAAAAAATAATGTCGTCTAAACATACAATCACAAAGTCATCTAGGAAAGGCCTAAATACATCATTCATCACACGCATGAAAGTTGTCGGAGCATTACAAAGCCCAAACGACATAACTAACCACTCAAAAAATCCATGTTTGGTTTTAAAGGAAGTTTTCGACGCATGCTGTTTTGTGACTCTGATTTGATGATACCCACTGTGCAAATCCAACTTAGTGAAATAAACAACATTCTTCAATTGATCAAGTAAATCATCTATGCGAGGAAGAGGGTATCAATTTTTCACCGTGATTTTATTTAAGGCCCGGTAATCGACACACATTCTCCATGTGCCATCCTTCTTTGGAACCATCACGATTGAAGAACCACAAGGAGATGAACTGGGACTAATGACCCCTTGATCCAATAAGCCCTGTACCTGCTTCTTGATCTCTGGCATCTCCACAACTTACATCTTTTACATGCCTACATTAGGAAGAGGAGAATCCTGCCGAAGATGTATCTCATGTTGGATTTCCCTCTTTGGAGGTAATCCATCTGGTTCCTGAAAAATATCATCATACTTAGAAACAATATCAATTAATTCCTTTTTATGAGATGGATCACATCCTTGGAAAGCATCGGATGTCCCGACATATTTCTCTCTAACGACCATGAGTACATATCTCTTATTAGTGTTTATGAGTCTTTTCATTTTCCCTACACTAACAAGTGTTGTATTTACCCTTATGCTGTGAGCTCTAACAATATATTCCACTCCCCCTTTAGTAAGGTGGTATTTTTTCTCATGAAGAAAGAAGACTGCTTTTCTATCATAAAGATAAGGACTTCCCAACACTATGCCACATATATCAAGTGGTACAACATCCAAATCCACTTCATCAATCAATTTTGAAGCAATAAAAAATTTGATCCTACATTGTTTGGTAACATTAAGTTTTGCTTTATCACATACCCAACCAAGAGGATAAGGCTTTAGATGTGGTTTCGTTTCAAGACCCATATTCTTGACAAGTGCTTCAGATATTAATTTTACTTGGGAAACCATATCAAATAATGTATCTATCTTAGTATGTTTAGATACAACTCTTATGTGAAATAACTCATTCCTCTTTCCTTCATCAACATGAGATTCATCATTGGAACTTGAAATAGCATGAAGAGAGTCTTTACCTTATACTCCAACCGCTGTGATCTTTCCTTCATCTCCTGAATCAGAACCAAGATCTTGCTGAACTGTAGCAATGATCTTTGTCTTCCCCTTTCCACCGAACTGTTTTGGTTTCTTTTATTGTTGCAGTTTCCAACCGTGTTCTTCATCGTAACCGCTCTTCTTGCAATGAGTGCAAGATGGTTTTCCTCCTTCTCTCGTTACTGTAGTGGTCTTCTTGTCCTTCCTTTTAAACTTCTTAAGAGTATTTTGTGGGAAATTGGAAGGCTTCTTTGTGGGATCTTCTTGAACATGTTTCCCCCTATTCTCAACGTGAGTGGCTTGCACACAAACTTCATCAAGACTAGTGGGGTTAAACAAGAGAAAATTATGACGAATATAACTGTGAAGTGCGCCAATATACTTAATTAAAGTTTCATAAGAATCTAAAGGAATGTTCAATACAAGGTATTTCTTCCTAAATTCTTCTGTGAAACTTTGTACAGTTTGACCTTTACTTTGACTTAAAGTTTGACATTCCATCATTGCTTTATGTAAATACCCTAATGGATAAAATTGCTTCCTTATTACTAATTTAAATTCCGACCACGAGGAAAGAAGATTACCACACTTACTTCTGTCCTAAAGCTTTCTCTCCCACCATATGAGAGCGATGCCTTCCAACCGAAGAGAAGCCAGTTGCACTTTGACCTCCTCTTCATCAATATGCTGGACACGACAATACACTTCAACCTGTTGAATCCAATTATCTAGCTTTTCAGGATTAACATCTCCATTAAACATAGGTAAAACAAATTTTACATCAAGCTTTAATAATGGTTTTGTAAAAGAGGCTTTATGGCTGGAATGATGATAATGATGAGAATGCTCAGAGGAAGAAGAACTAGAACTCGAAGGTGAAGATGAAGGCTTAGGAGGATCTCCTCCAGCCCCTTGGTTTACCAAAACATCATCATCTACATGTGCTTCCTTTTTCTTCCCTTTCTTCTTCATCCTCTTCTCGTAATCTCCATACATTCGTTCAACCATTTCTGACATGCGATAAAAGACCATGTGAAAGTTTTTCTTATGTTCATCACGCTTGTTCTCTTTTGCCATTTTCTTCCTTCTGGATGCACGACCAACTTCGGGATTGAAAGTATTAAGAGTTCCTTCACCCTGCTTATGGTTGGCCCTAGTAAGCATTCACACTCAACAATTCAAGTCAAAGACGACTGCTCTGATACCAACATGATCTGATATCTTTTCATCGTGACTTATAAAGAATTGCATTAAATGAGCATAAATTAAAGTGCACCATTAAAGAAGGGAAAACTCAAAGATGAAGAGACATAAGCATCCGATCTGAACACAAAAACTTGATAACGGAGTTCATCCCTGGTGGACTACGTCTCTGGGTCCTTCTCTCAAATGGGTAGGCTCTTTCATTAACTCAACAAAAGAATTTGGAAAAATACATAAGTATACCTCATTCTGAAATCAAGCTACATAAATAACGCTCAGATCAGAAAACATACAACACCACTGAATTCCTTGCATCGAATTACCCAAAAATGACTGTCTCCATGCCTTGATCTGACTCTGGCACTCCCAGGCCCAAGAAGAATTCCATCTCGGTTTACATGCCCTCTGCAACCTGCAATAATTACATTCCTTAGCTCGAAAATTGTGCCCGTATTCGTATGGTTCGCGCCTCCCCCTTTCTAGCTGGGTGAAAAACTGGCTTAAATAGCACGTGGGCATATGCATTTACCAACATAACCATTAGGCGAGTTGGTTATCAGCGTTGATGTTAAGACATTACATGTGGGGGAGGTCCCGGGGTTAAACCCGCGGGCCTCTCCTTTTGGGTCTTTGTTACAACCTCCGCTACATTTGGATGGCCGGATTTTAGACTTGGGGGGACCTCCGCCATATTTGGCGGGGGTTCATTTTTATATTTTATTTTATTTTATTTTTGGTCACGGGCCCTCCTTGGGCATTTCGGGGGTGCCACGTGGTGCCCTCTAATTGGGAAATGTGGCATCCTTATATTGGCCCACCTGGCTACTGATGTCACCTCCACGTCAACTCCATACATGACACATGGTGCCTTATGGGTGGTGCCACGTGGCGTCACCTAGCAGTGCCATGTGGCACTTTTCTACTGGTCCAAATGGATCCCCAAAAAACCTATTGGCAGGTGACACATGGCAGCCTCTGATGCTGTCACATGGCATGTTGATGTCAGTAGTCATCATGCTGACATCATCCTACCATGTCATCTGTTGACGTCATGTTGACATCAGCAGTACGATGATGATGTGGCCCCTGTTGACTTGCCCTATTTGACCACAACTTTGACCACATATATCTTTCAATCCGTAACTCTGTTTGATGAGCCGTTTGCACCGTTAGAAATATTGTGACACACTCTTCATAATCATGCCATTTTTACTGATTTTTGGGAACTTTTAATTTTTTCCCTTTCTCTGTCTACTGGAGCCATTCTGAACGTTCTGAGTTGCCTCTGTGAGTTCTGAGTTGTTCTTAGCATTCTCTGGATACTTTTTGGATCATTTAGCCAACTTGAAACTTCCCAACTTTCTTAACATTTAAATATGTGGAATTACATATGGAATAACGATGGACTGCCTAATATCAATACTTTTTGTTGGATCTTAGCTCATAGAAAGATTCTAACAACAAAAATTGTAAAAAAGAAAGGTATAGTCGACCCTTCCAAATGTGTTATGTGCGGTCAGGCTAAGGAATCAACACATCATTTGTTTATTGAATGTTTTTATACCAAGAAAGTTTGGAGGGAAGCCTTTGCTAGATTGGGCCACCGCATTCGTTGGCTAGGGAACTAGGATAAGTTCCTCCCATGTTGGAGTAAACAATATTCAGGGGTCTTTCGTAACAAGACTAATTTTAAGAGAGTATGGTTAGCTCTCCAAAAATATCTATGTTGGAAAGTTTGGCTAGATAGAAACAAAAAAATTCAATAATGAATAGACTACATCGGAGCAAAAAATAGTGAGATCAAAATCACTTCTAGCTGAACATTTACAACTCATAAACATTGGAATAGATTAGGCTCTCGATAGTAGCAAAGAAATATAGATTCAACAATTCATTATAAGTTCTAGTAGATCCACTAATCTGTCTTTATGTATAGGGTCTTCTCCCTCTTGGAAAATATAGAAAGGTATCCCGAAATTTCAAGAATGGTGGTTGTAATTACACTCTTTCCCTATTTTTTGATGGAGCCTCAAAAACCAATCTAGGGGTAGTAGGACTAGGTGGGATTGTCTACGATCCCAGGGGAAATAAGTTGAAGCAATTTTCTTAGGGTTTAGGAACGATTTCTAATAATTTGGTTGAGGCTTACTCTTTGTTGTGTGGGATAACCCTTGCAATGTGAGATAATATTCACTCACTAGCGATATTCAAGGATTCTATGCTGGTCATCAAAGACTGATAGTCCGATGGGAACAAATTTAGAAACTTGATCTCAAGAATCAATCTTGAAATCACCTTGATTGATCAGATCACCTTCTACATATCAAGTGAGATCTTAACATTGAGATAGACTACTGAGCCAATTTTTCTGTGGATTTGATACCGGGAATGTTGTATTGTAATGGGAATTTGAGGTACTACCCAATCCCTTAATTAGTTGTTTTGGTGGATTATTATAATTCCTTCTTAATATATTGCATGAAGGTGATGGGTTAGAAAAATCTTGGGTTGAGGATGAAGTGGAGTTCCATTCCCCAATGTCATTTAATTCCCTAGTCTTCATTTGTTCCTAATCAATGCTCTTGAATTGTGTGGTCTAGTTACTTATCATGGAAGATAGAGGCTCTCCATGGAACTTGTTTGTATGCTCAACAACCTCTACCTTGAAAACCTCCGAGGTTGATTATGTTCTAGGTTTAATCTGATCTAGTGGAGTTGTTCTAGTGGTTGGACACACCGACCACACTTAGAGGGGGGGTGAATGAGTGTGGTGCTCTTTTTAAACTTTTCCCTTTCACAAAACTCCTTGGTTAGCAATCACCATTTACTCATTACTTATTGCTGTCATTTATAACCAGTTAAATGTGAACATACATCAACAACAAATATCATCAATAAGTCATCACCACAAGGAACACAAAGAACACACGATGTATGTACAATTTTATTTTTATTATGGACTACAATCCTTGGGTTATCAACAACAATTGAATAGAGTTACAACTCCACAAGAGCAACAACTCTACAATGCAAGACTCAACTTACACAAATCAACACCAACTGAGAAGAGGAATCAATTCTCAACAGATACCAATCTATCAATAGGTACACGACCTGTCAGTAGTGAAACACGCGTATGTATGCACCCTACTAGTAGTACAACTCACGTATGTACGTGACCTGTCTATACTACAACTTGCATATGCCTTCTGAGTATTTAGGGTTTTCTCTTCATGAAAACTCAGATCCTCTGCAACCCTCAATCACATCCACTTCTATAATTCATTGTCTGATCTGAACCAGAACCAATCACAACATATTCATGCTCTCCAACAACTTATACTCATGCTCCTCAACCATACAATATGAACGCTACTTAAACATCAGTAACCAATATACTATGGAAACCATATCAATACTGAAACATAAGAGTGCTTCTCACTCCATCAACCAACACAAACCAAATCACAACAACCATACCAAGAATGCTTCAGGCATTCACCATATAATATGCAAGAGTATCCATCAAGACAACTATGTAACCATACCAGAGTTTATATGATAGATCTGATCCCATAGAATGCAGATCTGAAACTTGCTTCACCCGACAAGAACTTGGCACCAACTCACACTCAAATATTCACGACTTCATCAACTGTACGTGCTCTGTCTTCCTTCAGCCGGCGTGTGTATGTGATCTGGATCACTGCAGCCCGTGTATGTACGCTCTTTGACCCATTGCTGCTTGCATACTCCTTCAGAAACTAGGGTTTCTGAACTTTCAAAACTTTCACAATCAAGATCTCAGACTTACATAAACTTTGATGCATCCATGAGATCCTCCAGTCAATCTCTCTCTTAGAATAGATCTTCAAGCTATGCTCAAGAGATGATTTCACAAGAGACCCTTGCCTCTTATTTATACTTTCCAAGTAGCTTCTTTAGAAGCATATACTAGGCCACTTTTTCCACATAGCCACTTTGTCCACATAGTCACCTATGTCCAACTTTGCCCAATTTTCCACTTTTCCATGTATCAATAGCCACTTTACCACTTAACCCATTTCCCTCATTTTAGGGTTAACCTTCTCATAACTACTTTCCATAATTAGAAAGTCTGCATTTACTATATTATTTAAATAATCCTCCTTGACTTTGTCACTTCACTTTATTATTTAAATAATCCTCTTTCTTTGCAAGAACTTTGACTTCTTTGACCTTTTGGGGCTTCAAGCCAACATATGAGGGTCCTCCAACTTCGTAAGGCCATAAATCTCAAGACAAAAATAAGGCCATATGAGTTCATCCATTTGTACACTCCTTATCAAGACAATAATGAGTCATCTTTACATCAATCCAACTATGCATTATATATCAATGAAACCACATCGATCCATCTTCATCTATGCATCATGTATCAATGAAAATTCATTGATCCATCTTCATCTATGCATCATGTATCATTGACAACTCATTGATACATATTCATCTATGCATGGCATCATATGATTATGATTCTACTTGACATCAATCCATTCTCATTAAGGACGATACATATTACATCAATATGCTATGACAAGACAATGTTCCTTTGACATCAATCAATCAATCCTTTGGCATCAATCAATCCCTTGACATCAATCTTATGACATCAATGACAACATGATCCAATAATATCCCCCTTTGGCACTAATGGAAATACCAACATTGATGTCAACACCAATCATTGATGGAAACATGTAGATAAGGAATTTCTCTAAATCAATAGTCATCTCAATCACATCAATGTGACTGTCTCTCCCCCTTTGACATCAATGGCAAAGGGTAGTTCTCTGCTTGGGGTTGCACCCCCTGCTTGAATGACTTTGATCTTCCTCTCAATAATATATCCCATTTTGAACAAGGGATATCACTCTGATGTAATGATGAAGATATATAGCTCATGCTTCCCTCAGAACCATGCCTTCACCCCTGTGACCAATGCTCCCTCTGGAACCATGCATCTTTCCTCTGCATCTTATAAATCTCTTCTCCTGGAATCATGGGAAGAAGAATGACTCCCCCTATGGTTATGTCTTCCCCTATCTTCTTTGCAATATGAACAATATGCTACCATTGCAATATGATTCTGCTGCAAATGCTACTGCTCAATCGGAACATAGATCAACTACTCTCTCTATGACATTCCTTAGACTTGTCCATGCATCAAACTCGTGCCATACCATACATCATGAAGCAAAATAAATGTCAACAATGAATAGAGAATCATGAACAAAACATCAACCAAGTACATCCTGTGCCAACCATGCACACTAACCATGTACATCAACCATGTACATCAATACCATATCATATGCCATAAGATATCATCAATGTAGTGCATCAACCATACGACTCTACCAACATGCCAACCATGTGCCACAAACAAGTGTCATATGATTCTACCATGAATCAAGTGCCGCAACCATCAAACCAATCAATCAAGTGTCTCAACTATATCATCCAATATATCATGTACCAAAGTATATGCTAAACAAGTAATACCAATGGTGTAATTTAGCTAAGTACTGTCATCCACATATATATACCATCTATGAGTGTATCAACATGCACTAAACATGTATAACCACCTGTACCAAGCAAGTGCATCAACCATGCACCAATACCACAACAAGATGAACTACAATCAAGACGTGTCCTCATATATGAATGCCATATCAACCATAGACCATGTGCCAATCATACTGCTAGTAGGTGCCTCAAACAATGTACCAAATGTGTACCAAACATGCATCAACTAGATATCAAGATATGACTCATCAATGATGTACAACATGACCACCTCATCAACTCATCAACTACATGTCCCAATATGTAGTCCATCCATATGCCATATGCATGCACCAAGATATCCAACAAATATGCTTCCAATAATACATCATAAGATATATCAATGAAATTCAAATATGTACCAGCCATGTACCCCAACAGATCAGCCTCAACCTCCAT
>JZKD02S1970005.1:503770-519093 GCA_000966675.3 Picea glauca | reverse complement strand
AATATGGTAATGCCATATTACAATGTAATATGGCATTACCATATTACAATGTAATATGGCATTACCATATTACAATGTAATATGGTAATACCATATCTCGTGTAATTTTTTTTTTTTAAACTTAATGCCATCATCGCAATATCGACGATAGTTCGTCGGAAAAAAATCACATTTTGACCACCATGGCAATAGTGACGAACTTTCGTCACAAGTTGCCACAGGTTTTCATTGCACATACAACATCTTCGTCATAAATTTGGTCTTGATGAATCAATGTCGTCGCTATTGCCACGGGTATTCATCGCAATTTGCCACATTTTTTTCGTCGCACATACAACATCTGCGTCGTAAGTTTTTGACTTGTCATAAATTTTCGTCGCAATTGCGACGAAATTTCATCGTAATTGCCATGGTTGTTCGTTGTACTTGCGACGAGGTTTCGTCGTAATTACGATGATACATAGGGTTAACCGAAATTGAAGGTGGTGACATGTGGAGAGATAATTTCGTCGATGTTTCCATGCACACCTGGATCATCGATAGAGCGACGAAATTATTCTGATGAAAAAAAACTCGGCTTTCGTGGAAATTGCGACGGATAAGTGTGGAAATATCAATGAAAAACCGTCGCAAATTTGGTCATATGTACTAGTGATGGCATCTTTAAACTTCTGGCTGTATTCCCAAGTTGATTCACCTTCCCACTGCTATATCTCATGCAACTCAGATAGAGCTTGTTGTTCTGACTGCGATAGTTTGAACTCTGCTATGAATCTTGTCTGTACCTGGCCAAGTGTGAACGCTTGACCTTGCGTTCCTGACACTCCAGGCTCAATGATATTCATGTACTACTTGAGAGCGTGACCTCTCAAGGTATTCTAGAACTCAAACAACTTATTCGCATCTAGAGTCCCTCTGGATCTTCAGATTGCTTCACACAAGAACCAGTGCTGCTCAACATCTTCATCTCCCTTACTCCAAAATTCTGGGTATCGGTCAATTGAGCCTCCCGCATGGCCAACCATTACTGATCTTGTTGTTCCTATCAATATGAATCCTAACGGTCCTTCTTGCGATCTACATCCCAATATCCTCCCTGTATTCACACTTCCTGGTTATGACTGACTAATTAATTGTACTAGAGCAAAACTATCATGAGAAGGTAGTATCAAACTTACTTCTTGTATAGACGACACTTGGGGTATGGGTGATTCGAGGCTAGCACCACTGGCTTTGGGGTAATTTTCTTTGATCTGGGGGGTCACATTTTCTTCCACTGGGATGATCTCTTCAACTGATTCCCAATCTCTCCTGTTATTGGGGATGAATCTTCTCTTCTTCTCCAAGATTCATGCTGACTTCTTCCTCTCTTACGTCTGCACCTTCTCCTTCTTATCCCATTTCTTGGGGACTTCTTTCTCTCCGCGCTTCTCTCTCATTTAATCTTTGACTGGACAACCGTTCCTGTCTTCTCATCTTCTGCAACTCTTCCATCTATCTTTCCTCTACTTCTCCTGATCCACCTTCTTTCCTCAACTTCTCAGACTGTCTTGCTGCTTTCTTGATCTTTTCGTGCCACCAATTCTCAACTATGGTGGATCTCCTCAAGGCTTGCTCATCTCTTGAGTCCATTTCTTGCTGTTTCCCCCCCATTTTTCAAAGAACCCTTCCCCTCTCTCATGCCATCTCAGTCGGGGACATAGTCAACATCACCTCCTCCATCAAGAAAACCTTAATCCACATGGGGATTTCTCTCAACAACCTTCCCCTTGCGTATTTCTTGAAAATTGGATCTGCCCACGAGAAATATTGGTGGTTCTCAATTGCAAATTCGATGATATATCTCTCTAATGTGGTGCCGACCCAGAAATCAACTGCTCGTGTGACTAGACAATCTGGCCTCTGAAGTGCTGCTAGATTTTTGGTATCCCATGCATAGATCCTCTTGGCTCATCCCTGGAAATCTAGAGCTTCTTGGATCCTCTTTATCCAGTGGAAAATTGTTATGGGAATTTAACCCAGAAAATCTTGTACTGGTCGCTCGATCTTTCTGAGTAAATGATTGCTTCACGAGTGTTTTCCACTGATTTTCTCCTCATTTATGCTTCTTTCCATATGAAGGCATCACCATTTCTTTCCCACCATTGATCAATACGATATCTATGGATAGGTGGAAGCATTCTCCCTACAGGTTCCCTTTTAACGCAGGTCCCAACATCTGAACCATTTTTTTGGCGCAAGTTTGATTAGACCAGGGTCCTTCTCAGGTTACCAACAAAAGGTATCATGTAGTCTAGAGAACTGGCATTTTCATCTCCTCCGAAGAGAAGAAGTCTCACCCAAAGCACTGCTGAGACAGATAGATAGGGAATGGTAGGGAAAAGACTTAAGAGGATCCATAGAGCCTTCATGACTCATTCGTGATCTTGCGTAAGAGACATGAAAAGATCTGAAGCATACATGTGCAAGAATCGAACCTACTTATGTTGAGAGCAAGCATTTAAACTTAGAACCATCAAATAGAAGTCATAATCCATAAGGAAATATTGTAATTCATAAGCAAACACACAGAGACACATCATATTTGAAAATTTAGGTCTTTCTTCATATTATCTTCAGAATCTTTTTATGATTACAGACTCAGAATTACACGGTAGTGCGTTGTACATAATCTTGACTCTGGACTCATGTCGCAGAGCTCCAATTCTCAATTGATAGATCAAACTCATTACAGAATCAAAGCTTGACTTCCCTCGACTTACAACAATCATCAAAAACTAATCCGATTAGGTAACAACAACAACAATGACTAACCAACCAACCCTTTTACAATTATGTTCATCACTATATGTAAGATGGGTTGTGTCTTCCTTCTCAGTTTGCACGCTTTCTTGTTCCATTGCAACCGTTTGTTTCTTAGCCGACGTTGTGCTGAATTTCGAAACTTCTTTCTGTTTCTGTTTCTCGTTCTGCTGTCCAGCCTTTGTTGAAGCTTGCGCAACTCGTGCTTAGTCAAAACTTGCACAATTCATTATCCAAAAAAAAAGGGCCCGATAAGTGGAATGAATTGATTAACATAATGAATACAATAAACACAAAGATATGGAGAACAACACAGATATCCAGTGAACAATATCTTCTATTGAATAAATGAAATAGGCTAAAACTGTAAAACTGCAGAACCAAAACAACTTGCTCGAATGGTGGTAGCTATATCTGAGAAGAGATGTGGCTACTACGCACATCCGTCTGAGCATAATGATTAAAATGAGGCTCCAAAGGACTTTTTAATTTACTCATGAATTCCAAAACCATAAACATCCAAAAACCTAACCCTAGGAGGTGAAGCGCCAAAATTCATGTGGGCCCCTATGGGTAAGTTGGTACCTCAACTTTCTAGGGTCGTAACTTTTGCATACGACCTCCATTTTAGGCACGTGATAGCCCGTTGGAAAGGTATTTTAAAGAAATACACATTATGCCGTAAAACTCTAACTCAGTCTACATTTTAACTACGACAAGCCAAAAAAACACTGTTTAGGGCCCCAAAACGACCCTGTAAGTACGTACAGATGTGCTGACATGAAAACATCCAAAATAATTCAGTTGGATTAGGTGGGGGGCCACCAGTCTCCTCCTGGAAGATGTGTAGGGATTTAAACAACCCCAAAAGTGTAGAACCCATAGTTACAAAGAAGTACATAAGAACATGTTGAACTAAAAACTATCAAGAGGAGACAGTTGGAATAGGTGGGTGGCCACCAATATCCACCTGAATTAGTCCTCTCCCCTTAGGAAGCAATGGTATCCATTTCATTGAGTTCCACTATAAGGTGAGGAAACTTCTGCTGAATTTGGACCCAGGTGAGCCACTTGCCTTGGTGTAGGAGCTGCTCTGCCTTGACAACTCGATAAAGCTGGATCCTCTGCTGGCAAGTGCCCTTGACTTGTGTGTCCACTATTTGATCAGTGGATGCATGTTCCATGCATTTCGGGTTGAGCTTTGTTGGTTTCAGATGTTCTATGATCTCTGAGGTGTCCAATAATGGTGGAAAATATGGCCGAAGGAGGTCCGTATTGAACATTGGGTGAAATCCAAGGAAGGGTGGAGTGTTGAGCTCAAAACCATTGCTACTCACAACCTTAATGATAGTGTAAGGCCCATAGCGAAGTGGGCGGAGCTTCAGATGAGGTTGTGTAAGACACTCTTTCTGAAAATGTAACCAGACCTTGTCTCTAACCTGAAATCAGTGTGGTAACCTATGTTGATCATGGCGTTGCTTGCACTTAGCATTGGCTTTCTGCCAAATATCATGGACCTGTTGGCGAATGTGATGAATCTGCTCAATGAATATGGTGGCTTTGTCGGTCTCAGATTGAACATGGGAAGAGTATTTCTGTGTGGTTTCAAGGGGTAGTGCAACATCAATGGGAACCAAGGGTTGGAATCCTAGCCCCACCTGAAATGGGATATGGATGGTGGAGCTATGGAGATCCATATTGTACACAGATGCTTAGAGTTATACATGCACATGATGTGCACAATCATCCAATTAATGACCTTTGTTTGGCCATCTGTTTGGGGTGGAAAGCAATGGATTTAGTGATTTTGGTGTCCAATAGTGACCATAGACTCGACCAAAATGTGCTAAGAAACCTGCTACCCCGGTCAGAGATGATGGTCTGTGGTATCGCAAAATGGACACATACTCGTTCGAAGAAGAGCTTGGTAGTATCTTCCGCTATGATATTCTTCTTGCAGGCTGTGAGGATGGCCATATTAGAAAACTGATCAATGAACAAAAATACAAAATCATTGCCTTGCTTGGTGGATGGAAATCCATACATGTAATCCATTAATATGGATTCCCAAGGCTTCTCGGGAGTAGGAAGAGGGGTGTATAAGCCTTTCTTCTTGATGGCTGGCATGGCAATGGAACAAACAATGAAATATATAATATACTTGATGACATCCTATTAAAGTTTTGGCCAATAAAAATGTTTATGTAGAATGACCACAATTTTCTCCACACCAAAATGTCCTGCCATCTGACTGTAGTGGGCTTCCCAAATAAGCTTTGCGCGCTTGCTTGCAGGAACAAAGAGATGGCCTAGATGGAATAACAGTCTGTCCTGAATGTGAAAATCAATGACATTCACACCTATACCTAAGAAATGATAGGTGGTGACGAAGTCCAGATCTTGCTGATAAAGTTGGGGCCACTTAGATGTCTCATGTCCATAGGAATGGAGCATAGTGGTGAGTGCAACCAAGGGAGGTTGAATGAGGTAGTCAACAATATGATTTGTGCTCCATATCTTATACCTGATCTTGATATGGAACTGTTGCAGGTAGGTGGACCAATTCTGATGGTAGTCGTTCTGCAATTCCCTCTGTGTCTGTATGAATTACAGAGGCTTGTGATCATTGTGGGTGACTATCTCCTTTCCTAGAATGTAATGTTTCCATTGACGAAAGGCTTGTACAATGGAATACATTTCCTTGTCATAGGTAGGGAATCTCTGAATAGTGTCTGAGAGTGTATCACTATGGTATGCCACCAGATGACTATGCTAAGTAAGAACTACACCTACAACATAGTCAGATGGATCAGTCTCAATATCGAACGGTTGTTGCAGATCAGACAAGGAGAGTACTGGAGATGAGTACAAGCGATGTTTCAGATCATCAAATGCTCATTGTTTTTCCTTAACCCACACAAATTTTTCCCTGCCACCTCCCTTGGTCACTTGGCCGAGGGCCCATGCAATATGGGAGAATCCCAACAAGAACCGTCAGTAGAAGTTGGCCATAATGAAGAAGCTCCGAAGCTCGGTTAGTGTGGTCGGGGATATCTAGTCACTGATGACTTGGATATTATATGGATGAACATGTACCCTATGCTCATCAACAATGTATCCCAAGTATTGGACCATGTTCATGCCAAAGGAGCATTTTTCCAAGTTGGAATATAGCTTGTGCTGCCGCAGAGTGCTCAAAACCTGTTGAATATGCCACATGTGCTCCTCCTAATTTCTACTGAAGATGAGGATGTCATCCAAATATACCACCAAAAAAGAGCTGGTGAAGGGTCTCAATACATCATCCATCAACCTCATGAAAGTGTCTGGTTCATTTGTTAAGCCAAAGGGAATGACTAGGCATTAGAAGAGACCTTCTTTAGATTTGAAAGCAGTCTTCCATACATCAGTTGGTTCGATGGGAACCTGGTGGTAGCTAGACTTTAGTTCAATCTTGATGAAGAAATTTTCTCCCTTGAGTTGGTCAAGAAGGTCATCAATTCTAGGTATTGGATACCGGTTCCTAATTGTGATTTTGTTTGATGCTCTGTAATCAATGCAGAGTCGCTAGATCCCATCCTTCTTCTGCACTAGTACAATCAGGCTTCCAGAAGGGGAGGAGTTGGGTCTCATGTGCCCCTGTTGAATAAGCTCTTGGATGTGAGGCTTGATTTCTTCATTTTCCATCAGTTAGTGATGATAGACTAGTGGTCCGTTAGGCAGAGATGTACCGAGGGTTAGATCAATTGGATGCTTGACTTGGCCACGCGTTGGTACCCCGATGGGTGAGGAGAAGATGTCTTTGTACTCTTCCATGATCCCATCTACTTGCTTCTGCTACAAATAAAGGCTCTTTGTACAAGCCACAGATGTGGTGGAGACCTTATTCTTACTATGAGCACGGATCACAGAGAAGACAAACTTCCCAATTTTTTAAATGACCTTACTGCATTTCTTATCAGAGATCAAAGAAATAGTGGTAGGCGGCGCTACCTATGGTATCCTATATAATTTTCTACATAAGGTAATATTAACACTACAGGGTATATAATCATACACAAAATGATGCTTCCACAAATATGGCTATCCTAAAAGAACATCACAAACTTCAAGGGGAGAAAGATCACACAATACCTCATCTTTGAAAGGATTGATGCCACAGGGCAGGCGACACTATTGGATGACACACATATATCTTCCTTGGCGAAGACAACCGATGGTGTAGGGATGTGGGTGCGATGTCATCATCATGTACAACCGCTTGATGACCTATGCTGAGATCAGGTTCTTCTAACTGCCGCTATTGACAATGAAATGAAGCAAAGCCCCATTTACCCACATTTGTGAGTGAAATAGGCGTTCCCATTCCTCTAGTTCTTCTGGTTTTCTTGGATGGACTTTGGTGGTAAGAACAGTGGCACTAGGTTCAACATCGATAATCCACTTCCCTCCTTTTGGATTTGATTTAGAGTTAGAATCAACCTCTGAATCGAAAGCCTTCAACTTGACCATGAGTAACTGCTTAGAGAGACATTCTTCGGTGTTGTGCCAAGGGATTTTATGATATTCACACTATTTTCCCATGTCCTTCTTCTTCTTCTTCTTATTACTGTTATTGTGTTGCGGTTTGGACTAGTTGTCTTGAGAGTGGCCACATTTTCTTTGTCCCTTGTTGTGTGGGTTGGGGCCACCTTTTCCCTACTTCAGCTGTGAGGAGTGTTGACGATTAAAATCGTCAACGAAGTTTTTCCCGCAAAGTGTTGCTAAAGCCTATTATTATAAAAGATAAATAATATTAGTATGTGGGACCCCTTATAGATTGGAGATTAGGTATGGTTCTTACTTGATGTTTTGTTGATGTTCGACACTGCTTACATGGTTGATGATATTTTGTTCTTATTGGTTATGGATTGGGCTTATGAGGTATTGGTTCTTTATGTTACTACACCTTATGCTATTCATTGATACCATTGCTATCTGTTCTTATGACACCTGCACAACAAACATGTTAGTGAAAATACATAAAAGATAGTTTGGAGAAAGGAATAAATACTATAACAAATGCAAAAGAAAAGGGATCTAACTCTGCAATTTTACTATCCAACATACATGAAAGGTTAAAATGATTATGGTTAGATCCTAGCTAGCAATTTAATGGTCATGCAATTTAATTGCGTTATATGGTCGATATACATATGGTATATTTTGGAAGGACAGGATATGGGTGGCACATTTCGACAAAGTGATAGATACTAATGGTTATGTGATTTAACTGTGTTATATGGTATGTGGTTAATTTATGTATGGCATAAGTTAAGGAATATGATGGTCACACTATTGGATTTTAATGAGGTGATAGTTTCAATACATGGTATGGTTAATGGTGTTAATGAAGAACTTGTTGGCATGTACTAAGGAGTTAATGGACTGTGGGTGGAGGCGACATGCATTTATTGCACGCCACCTTTACTCCTCCCGTTGGCCACCACCTTAGTTGGGATATTGTTCAACCTTGTTGTTGTGGTTATGCTCCGATTTCGTCACATAGAGGAACCGCTCGACCAACTCGTGTTTTAAGGTGTTCGATATAGGTATGTCTTTTTTTGGCCATTCATGATTCTGCTCTGGTTATGAAATGGTTATTGGCTTAGGTGTATTGGTCTGTGCTTTCTTTAAGTATTGCAACTGTGTAAAATTGTGATTTTGGAATGAAGCATTGATGGTTGTTTCTGCGATAATCTTGAAGTCATAATGTTATTGGTCATCCTGGGGGGTTAGCATCCATAAGGGCTCTCTGTTACCTTTGCTGGTTTAGTTGGAGGGTTTTTTTTTGGTCTGGGGTGGTTGGCTATCCTCACACATTTGTATCGTTATGTCCAACCTTTGGATTTTATGGGGTTTTAATGGTTGGAATCTCTCCGTGTCACTACATCTTGAGCATTGGTTTGTTTCCACCACTAAAGGTTATGCAGTGGGTTATTTTTCCCTTTCTCAGCCCTGTCTTCACTTCAGCATTGTGGTTGTTTGATTGAGAGCCACAAGGGTTATACCATGCATGTGTTAAGTATCATTACTGTTCGAGTTGGATCCTCGCTCCTCTATTATATCCCTCCTATCATGGGATTTCTTACCTGCCCACAAATAAATCGTGTTTCTCTTTGTGTATGCACTATTGGTCGCAGAGGTTTTCACCATTCAAGGGCGTTAGCTCTAGATTTTCTTGTGTTGGTCACAGAGCAAACCCTTAACTCCACAGGTCCGAGGGTTGATAGAAAAGACTGGCGTGGCTTGTCAGGTTTACCACTTGGTTATTGTTGGATGGTTGTGTATTTTCGACAAAACTGGGTTTAGACTCCCCCAGTTGGTCGTATGACGATCATGTTGGTTTGATATGTAGTCACTTCCTGTGTCATTAAAATGAATGACCCTGCATTGTTAATTGGGCAGTCCAGATACTTAATCGCTCTCCTTGTGTCGATAACCCAATATTGTTTATTTAAGAAGGTCACAACCTTGCTCCATGTTGATTCATGGTTGCCACAACATGATTGGTTGTTTGGTTGATTGGTTGATTGGTTGATACACAATCATGGTATTTTTTGCACTAAGGATTATTTGGATGTTTAGCTTGGAATTGGTTACAATTGCTTAATGATTCTCACACATGCTCCATTTGTGTGTGTGGTGTTTCTACACAACGAATAAATGGTCATTGTAATATGAGTTCTTTTGGGGCCAAATGGTTATTGCAACCCAGATGAATGTAGAAAATCCATCCACTATATGCATTATGATTATGTGATTGCATAAGCCCTAGTTTTACACAGCATGGTTGGTTGCAATTTGATCAATTAGAAGCAATACTATGTTAGGTTGATATCTCAACATGATGGGTGTGTTAGATCGATAGCTCAACATGATGGGTTAAGTTAATACTGTGACTGTGTGTTTAGAAATTTAAATGGAAATGCCGCATCGTGGTGTTTTTGGGTGGCTGCCCACTGTGTATGATATGGATGTTTTGGGTTCCACACTCAGAGATAGTCATAGAGTTTAAGCATGACTTTGTTGCATTTTGATTATTTGTTTTATGAAAACAAACATGTTGTTGATACCTCATTGTGATGGACAACCCAACATGTTAGAGTCACATTGAATTGGGCTTGTATAGTGACATAATTACACTTTCATAATTGAATTATTCTGTGCATAACATGTTTTGAAATGGTGGCTATTGTTTGTCTGTTTAAATGACGATCCAGGTTTTTGCAATTTTAGTCTGGATTATTTGGCTAACTGCCATTATGTATGTTTAAGGAATGTCATGAATTTTAAAAGATGAGCCCGATTACAGTGACAATATAACTTCACTGTAATTTTTGAAACACGACTTTGGGCGTATTTGATGATTGAATAAATGTGTGGGCAATGGTTGTTTTGATGATTAACAAAGTGGAAATAATTACTATTACACATTTGAGAATTATTATAAATAGGAATAACATAACTCCTTACATATTTTGTGGAATGCATACTATCTTATTGATGGCACTGTGTTAGATTTTTGACTATGAGCAGTGAACCAGATGATACACAGTGATTGTTATGATCATTTGGTTGATGAATCTACTTTTAATAGAATGAATATATGGATTACTTGATTAATTTTGTGAACATTACCCACTTTCATTCCCCACCATTATTTCATTTTTTCGTTAATTACAATCCCGTCACCTTCCCACATTCATTTTTCACTCCCTGTTCTAAAAATTGATTATAGTCAAGAGAATTCTGTGTTGAAGCAGTTGCCAGTAGCAGTGTCTTGGTGAATTACAGTGATGTTTTATTTGATTTGCAGTTGATTGTTGTTGTCTTTGAGAAGTAATCTTATTTTTTCCCACCTCATCATATCATGTTTCACTCAATACAAACCCCTCACATATCCCAGGACCCTTTATTCACCCCCTACTCACTGATGAACAATAAAACAATTTGTATGGATTGGATTGCATGAGTCTGATACATTGCTGAGCCAAATCTATTTCATATTCTTAAGAGTTGTCATGTATAGTTATTTAAAAGAGTATTTTCTAATCAATCATGCATGCAGGAATGAGTTTTTTCAGCTGAGGTAGAGATGGCCAAGGAAACAGAGGGAGAGGTAATTGGAACAGAGACCCAAGAAGACCAAGGTTCTCCATACATTTTGATGCTGACTCACAAGAGCTTGGCCAGTTGTTTCAGGATGGATTTTTCAACTGGATTGGGTAGGGAGTGGTCCAACCTAGGCCTGAAAGGTTTCCTTTCCAATTCCTGCAAGCCCCAGGTATCCCTATACCTCTTCACATCTCATTGCAACCTGAGGTTCCTGAAAATGATGAATGGCAGGAGATTGTCCACCCGACAGTCTCCCAACATCGTGGCTGGCCCAATTTGTCCTTGCCTTCTCCTCCGCCTATTAACTCCAGTGTCCAAGCTTCCTATGAACACTCACCAGTGAAATCCTCCCATGCTAGCAAGAGATTTAAAAATGAGGCCCACCATGCCCTTGACAAAGGAAAATCCACTACTGCCCCTTCCTCACCCTCCAATGGCTCTGACAAATCCGTGTCTTCCTGGATGCATTTGAGGGACGATTGTTCCCACGTGATCAATGAGATTAAACCTAAAGGATTTGCACAACCAAAGGCAAATTCAAGAAAATCAAAGGGTGACAACAACAATAAAGGAAAGATTGCATCACCGAGTGGAAAATATGGCTTTTGAGTTTTTTTATTATTATCTATTGTTGATGACAGTTGACTTCAGGAATCTTTGGACAACATGTTTTATTTTTGGATACATGAGTAATATTTTTTGGAAATAATTTCAAATATCATGAGATAAATTGTCGAATATGAATATGTGAATGGGAGTCACAAGGAGGTGTGTTTTTCTTAACTAACTAGTTATGTTAAGATTGTTATTAGCTAAAGGGAGTCACAAGGGGTCCCACCTACTAGTTATTATTTAATTATAACCCTTATTATGATTATTACTTTTACCCCTAACTAATGTTGGTTGAGTCTTTTAATTAACTTAACTAATGAGTTGGTTCAACTACTTCAACCAATTCTAAATCATTTAAAAGAAAAAGGAAAGGGAGGAACAAGAGGAGGATAGAAGCATAATCATACTAAGGTTTGCTCTTTGAGTTTATGCTAATATAGTTCAGTTTTCATTCATTCATTTATTCATCACTAGACTAATTATCTTTTATGATAGAAGGGTCTTATTGTAGACATGAATATTCAGGGCTGAATCACATCATTCAGACACTTGTTTTTCAGAGGTGTTGATCTATCTTTGATAGTCTGTGTAGACTTGTCTGTTTGTGAATTAATTTTCATGACTAAAAAAGGCTATTGTGCAGATTCGAGTGGGTAGCAATCTATGGCAAGATGATCCAGCTTTTAGAGTCCAGTTTTGGTTTTTTGTCAGAGGTCCTTTTGTATGTCCCATCGGGGATGTCTAAGGTTGACTTTGGTCCAAAAGTTCTGCATGAGATTTTGTAAAGAAAATGACTCTTTGGTGAATTTGAATGAAATAAAGGATTGCTTTATGTCTCATCTGTCTTGATTATCATCTTGGATACTTTAATTCTATCTTTACATTTATTTCAACAACTGATATGTTATGAAAATTACATAAAAGGTAAATTTCCAACAAGCTTTTTGTTGATAAAAGACTAGCCTAAGCACTCATAATTAATACTTGTGAGTTAGGATGTTATTTTGTTGGCTATAAATATAGGGTGATATTCCCATCTACTTTTCTTTAGCCAAGAAGAGTCTGAAAATGATTGAGTAAGATCATTTCATATCTTTTCCTCAACATTTATTTGGCGACCATATTGGGGAGATCTTCGATATCTCTCCGGTTAATTTTTATAGTCGATTTTCATTGATACATATTTGTTTATTTAAATTGATTCTTTGAGTGTTTTACTCTTAATGACTGTTCTTATTGCAAGGCATCCCAATCTTGAGCCTAGTCTCCAAGACCAAACCAACATTACTTTGAACTTGTTTCATACTATTTTAAACACTGCCTGGACCCATGGTGAGCTTAAACATTCTTGGGCAACAATTGAATGAGATATTAGTGCTCAAGAACAATTGGAAGCTAGACGTAGACAACCTAGAGATCAGTAGTAACCCCTTTGTTTCTTCAAGTTTTGAATTTTGTTTTTCATGTCCTTAGACTCTCGTGCTTCTATAAGAAGAAGAGGCTTGTCACTTGAAATCAATCCTATTGCTGAAATAGGAAGAAGAAATGTTGCGTTGTTTGCCCAACAAAGTGCTCTAAGGAGAACTTTATCTGATTCATCTAGTTCATCTTTCTTTCCCTCATCTATCATCCATAGGATGTCATCTAGTGGTGGCTTCGGTGGCATTGGAAGTGCTCCATCTTCTTAATATTCATCGTCATCAGTGATTGGTAGCTTATATAGCCACCATATCCCTGTACAATCTACCACAAATCCCACCAAGGTCATTAAAAAGTATGGGATTTTTCAGTTTGAAGAAGACGCGACAACCACACCATGGCATGTGTCCTCTCCTCTTAACCTAGCACCTGTTACTCTTCCACTTCCGAAGTTTAAGGAGCATCTGCCTAAGTTTTCAGGAAATAGCACTGTTAGTACAAACAAACACTTGGTGGCATTTTCTAACGCTTGTCATAACATAGGAGCCAACGACAATGAAACTTGCATGCGCTTGTTCATCAATTCCTTGGGAGGAAAGGCTACAACCGACTTATTTGACCTTAATCCTAAGATTTTGTCTACTTGGGAGGAGTTAATCTATTGGTTCAGATCCACTTATAGGAAATCTAAAATCCCAACTGAGAAGTTAAGGGAATACAATAATGTTACCTACAAGGATGGTGAGACCATCAAGTCTTCCAATTGCGTTTCACCAAGTTATACAATCAAATTCCCGAACTTATCCACCCTCAGAACAAATCCGATTTCATTCATTACTACAATGCATTGCCTTCCCCCTACCGTCATAAGCTTGAGGAAAAATCCATTGATAATATCGGTTCCACTCTACATGGTTGCTCAGAATATGAAGAACAACTTGAAAGAACTGGTCTTCCCCAGGGAGAATCAGTTAGACAGACATACATGTCCGCTCTCTTACATCTAGTACAAGATATGAAAAACCGTATGATAGTGTTTGAGCAGAAGGGTACTGCCACCCCTCTCACCCCTGGAGATTCATCCTCTTCTGCACCTCCCTTTATAAATTTGGTTGAAAAAAATTTTCATCTTAAAGCTATCTTTCCTCGGAGTTGGTGTAACTTTTAAGAGGAACACCACGAAGAAACCACATGTGAGGTAAATAAGAGTGAGAGAGATAATATCTTTGGTAAAAGACCAGAAGCTACTATCACTATCCTAGATTTTGCAGAGCTAGAAGATGTCATGGTAATCAATACTAGGAACAAAGTCTATGCTCCTAAGGGAAAATTTGATCCTCCCCGCAGTTATTCTAGCCCGAGCTCATCCTCAACCGCTGTTACTCTCCAGGTTCCTAAGGTTCCTGACAGTCAAGGAATCAGTCCCCCTCTCCCCTCTTCCAAATGAAATATCTTGAATCGGTTGGCCAACATCAAAGCATATGCAATCCTCCTATACATGGTTGTCATCCCTGAACAACAGATGCATCTGAAGTAATTCATGGAAGGAAAAACTTCTGTTGTAGCCAATCTTTCTGAAGAGGTAAACAAAGAGGATTCTTCTATAAATAAAGTAGGTGTAAATAAATTTAGATACCCTGTAAAAAATCCCCCTTTTTATATTTCTGTAAATATCATGGATAAGATTGCCCATTGTTGCCTCATTGATGGTGGTTCGGGCCCAAGTGTGATGTCGAAGATTATTATGGAAGAGCTAGATTTGTAGACTTGTACAAATGAAAACGCCAGAAGCATTCTCTTCTATAATAGTCTACAACAAACAACCATAGGAAAGATTAAGTATGTGACCTTGGTTTTATTTGCTCATCCTGAGATAAGAACAACCCTCAACATTCAGGTAATTGATATTTCTGTAAGTAATTACTCAATTATATTGGGAAGGGATTGACAAGCCTTAACAGGTGGATACCTCTCACTCGATGGGACACATTTATTCGTTCCTTGGAATGGTAAGAACATTATAGTCCTTAGAGAGGGAATAATTTCACCCTACATAGAGAGTGTTCCACAATCTAGCATAAACTATATCAAAGAGGACCTAGGAGTGTATTCCATCTTTGCTGAAGAGGATAATATTCTTTTTGGAAATAATCGATTTAGATGATGATATGTGGCATATGCACTTTGATGGTTCACACTCTAATGAAGGTAATGAGGATGACATTATCTTGGTTTCCCCTGCAGGAAGAATTGATAATCTGTCTTACAGGTTAGAGTTTCCTTGTACAAACAATGTCGCTGAATTCAAAGCCTTATTATTAGGCATTGAGAAT
>JZKD02S1970005.1:481811-493974 GCA_000966675.3 Picea glauca | reverse complement strand
ATAGGTATAACATATCTTTCACTATTCTTATCAGATCTACTTGTATCAAATCTTCGTTCATCTATCAGTGCCCTAGTTTTCAAGCTAGGACAAAATCTATCAATCATACCTAGATCCATATTCTAGAAACAAAAATTTCCACTTATCTCACTTCTACAGAGTACAAATATTACAGATCTTACCTTTTAGTCTCAGAGCATAAAGCTTTTAGATCTTTACCTCTTTAGTTTCACTTTCACCTTTTTCAGAGCACAAAGCTTTTAGATCTTGCCTCTTTTCTTTAGATATGACCTCTTTTCTTAGCACAGAGCTTCAAAAGTTAAGTAGAATGTTGCGTACTAGGGAAACAGATCTGCGCACAAAGATTTCACAGTTTCGGGTCGGATCTTTGCACAAAGCTTCTTCTTCCTCAGTTCCCCAAAATCACAGTTTTGGTCTCGACATCAGAACCATTTGTTGGCACATGGGCAGACTCAGGGTTCAATGCTACAACAACACACCAAAAAAAAACCCTAACTACCGACCCTTTCGGCAACACTTGCGAAGAAGATGAAGTCTCACCCGAGGTAGAGGCAGGGGTGATTGCGGGACTCCAGTGTTTGCAACCTTAGCTGGGACACTGATCTGTGATTGTAACACTTAACATAACACTTATCAATGACATTTCATCAATAGTTAACCATTATCTACTTCGCAGATAAAACCCTAATCATAGATTATCACAATATTCATTCAGATCTAAGGTACTTATCATAAAGAGATAGATTAAATCTAGCATATTCAAGAACTAAGCGCATTCACATAGGTCAAATCTAACATCCATATACATCATTAAGGACAAAGCATCAACATATCTATCTATCTATATCAAAGCACTTAGCAAGTAAACACATAACACATCAATACATTGCACAAAGCATAGCAACACAGCATGTACTCGGTTCACCCCCACGCTGGGGCTATATCCACCAACTCTTCTCTTCTTTATTATCTTTGGTCAAGCTTCTTATAAGCACATAAAATCAAAATCCTACTTTGCAAAAGACATGAGATCTGCACGCACTCCGCCATATCCTCCTTCTTCGAGCCAGGGTGCAACACCAAGCCTTCACACAGTCTCTTACAATTACTTTAACTTATCCTTGCACAAAGCACTTACACTGTTGATCACGTAGATCAAGCACTAGCACTTAGCACTACTTACACTTCTCTGATCACATAGATCGAGCTACTTCCTACATCGCCCAACTTTCTATATATATTAAAAAATCAGGTCCATACATGGGTAAACCCATGGGTCGACATTCCCATACCCATTACATAATCCCAAAACCCAAAAATCCCTAAAAGGGGTCGAGATCCTGCGATCTCTTCTTCATTTTGCGCTCCTCCTTCTACAGCCTATCGAAGTCCCCCAAAATAGGTCTAATATGACCAAGAGCCCCCACAACTTGGTCAAGGGCCAACACACATTGAGAATTGTTATAAATAAGAAGAATATGACTCCTTACAGATTTTGTGGAATGCATACTGTCTTATTGATGGCATTGTGTCAGATTTTTAACTATGAGCAGTGAACTAGCTGATACACAGTGATTGCTATGATCGTTTGATTGATGAATCTCCTTTTAACAAAATTAATATATGGATTACTTGATTAATTTTGTGAACATTATCTTCTCTCATTCCCCACCATTATTTCATTTTTTCTGTTAATTACAATCCCATCACCTTCCCACATTTATTTTTCATTCCCTATTCTAAAAATTGGTTATAGTCAAGAGAATTCTATGTTGAATTAGTTGGCAGTAGCAGTGTCTTGGTGAATTACAATGATGTTTTCTTTGATTTGCAGTTGATTTTTGTTGTCTTTGAGCAGTAATCGTATCCTCCCCCCCCATCATATCATGTTTTTATCAATACAAACCCCTCACATATCCCGTGACCCTTTATTCACCCCCTGCTCACTGATGAACAATAAAACAATTTGTATGGATTGGATTGCATGAGTCTGATACATTGTTGAGCCAAATATATTTCATATTTTTAAGATTTGTCATGTATGGTTATTTAAAAGAGTATTTTCGAATCAATAATGCATGCAAGAATGAGTTTTTTCAGTTGAGGTAGCCATGGCCAAGGAAACAGAGGGAGAGGTAATTGGAACAAAGGCCCAAGAACACCAAGGTTCTCCATACATGATCCGGATTTTATGAGCAGAATGAAATGAATACAGGTTATTAACAGGTGCTTAACACAAAATAACAGAGATACAGTAAAACTAGTTTTCTATTCAATAAAGAAATAAGCTGGAAACTGTAAAATGCAGCGGAAACAAGCTTGCTGGAATGGTGGCGGCTTATCTATGAGAAGAGATGTGACGACTACGCTCATTCGCAAGAAGATGATTACAATGAGGTTGTGAAAGCCTTTTTACAATAAGTAGTAATTTCAAAAACCCTAGACATCCAAAAACCTAACCCTAGGATATGAAGCGCCAAAAGTCATGTGCACCCCGTTTGGGTAAGTTAGTACATCAACTTCCCGGGGTCGTAACTTTTGCATACGATCTCCGTTTTAGGCGTATGATAGCCCGTTGGAAAGGTATCACTGAATAGATTAATTTTAGGTACAATATAGAAGGAAATATCATATTGCAAACTTTTTTTTCCCAAAAAACATAGTTTAGGGCCTCAAAAAGGCCCCGGAAGTGAAAATTGCTAAAAATAGTAAATTACCAAAATTGCCAGAAAACTGTTTTGAGCTAGTTGAAAAGGTGGGTGGCCACCGATATACATTTGGATCAATCCTCACTCCTTAGGAAGAAATTTTCTCCATTGCGTTGAGGTCCCCCATCAGATGAGAAAATTTCTGCTGAATTTGGCCCCAGGTGAGTCACTTGCCTTGGTGCAGCAGCTGCCCTGCTTTGACGACTCGATAAAGCTGGATCCTTTGCTGTCGAGTGCCCTTGATATTTGTGTCCACAATATGATTATTGGATTCCTATTGTATGCATTCAGGGTTGAGCTCTGTTGGTTTCAGTTGTTCTGTTACTTACGAGGTGTCCAATAGTGGTGGGAAATAAGGGCGAAGGAGATCCACGTTGAACACTAGGTGCAGGCCAAGGAAAGGAGGAATGTTGAGCTCAAAATAATTATCCTCGATGGCCTTAGTTATAGTGTATGGCCCATAACAGAGTGGGTGAAGCTTTCGATGGGGTTCTGTAAGGCGTTCTTTCTGAAAGGGAAACCAAACTTTATTTCCCACCTGAAACTTATGTGGCACCTGATGTTGATCATGGCGTTGTTTGTACTTGCCATTAGACTTTTGTAGGATATTCTGAACCTATTGGCGGATGTGTTGGATCCGCTCAATGAACCAAGTGGATTTTTCAGCTTTAGTTGGAGTAGGAGATGGGTCAGTTGAGGTGACTGCAAATGGAAGTGCAACATCTATGGGAACCAATGGTTGGAATCCCAACCCCACTTGAAAGGGGCTATGGATGGTTGAGCTATGCAGGGCTTGGTTGTAGCTATGATGGACATAGGGAAGGCTCTCATCCCATGTGTGGGGGTGCTTTGAATTATACATGTGAAGGATATGCACAATCATTCGATTTACAACCTCGGTTTGGCCATATGTCTGGGGGTGGCAGGTCGTGGATTTGGTGAGCTTGGTTTCCAACAATGACCAAAGGCTCAACCAGAATGTGCTGAGAGATCGACAATCTTGATATGAGACAATGGTTTGTGGGATTCCAAAATGTACCTAGACTCATTCAAATAAGAGCTTGGCAGTGGCCTCTGCTATGATGCTCTTCTTGTAGGCAACCAGAATCACCATCTTAGAAAAGCGATCAACAACCACAAAAACATAGTCATTTCCCCGCTTGGTGGACGGGAGGCCTGACATGTAGTCCATTGAGATGGATTCCCATGGTCTGTCAGAAGTAGGAAGAGGGGTGTACATGCCCTATTTCTTAGTGTTCAGTTTGGCAATAACGCAGGTAGTGCATGACCTGATATACTTGTGGACTTCCTGTCAAAGTTTCGACCAGTAGAAATGTTTCTGTAGCATCGTCACTGTATTTTTGACACTGAAGTGTCCTGCCACCTGAATGTAGTGGGCTTCCCAGATCGACTTCTCTCACTCACTTGATGGAACAAAGATATGGCCTAGATGACACAATAACCCATCCCAAAGATGGAAATTATCGACAACTATGTTTGCACCCAACATTTGGTAGGTGGTGGCAAAGTCAGTGTTTGTCTCATAGAGTTGGGGCCATCTAGAGGTGTCATGGCCACAAGAGTCTAGCACCGTGGTGAGTGTTGCAACTGGAGTTCTGCTGAGGAAATCAACAATGTGATTGGTGCTTCCTCTTTTATACTTGATGTTGAGGTGGAATTTCTACAAGTATGTGGACCACTTTTGATGGTAGCCATTCTACAATTTTCCCTATGTTTGCATGAACTGCAATGGATTATGATCAGTGTGGATGACTATCTCCTTGAAAAGAATGTAATGTATCCACTGGCGACAGGATTTCACAATGGAGTACATTTCTCTGTTGTAAGTAGGGTACTTATAGACAGTATCTGACAGTGTCTCATTATGATAGGCCACGGGGTGGCCATGTTGAGTGAGAACGACGCCCACAACATAGTCTGAAGCATCTGTCTCGATCTCAAAGGGATGCTACAGGTCTAGAAGTGAAAGTACTGGGGATGAGCACAAGCGCTTCTTCAAATCATCGAATGCTTGTTGTTGGGACTGGCCCCACACAAATTTCTCCTTACCACCACCCATGTTTATTTGGCCGAGGGCCCATGCAATATGGGAGAATCCCAGCATGAACCTGCGGTAGAAATTGGCAAGGCCCAAGAAGATCTAAATCTCAGTGAGTGTGGTTAGTGCTGGCCAGTCACGGATGACTTGGATCTTGGATGGATCCACATGTATGCCATGCTTATCAATGATGTATCCTAGGTAATGGACCCTGTCCATGCCGAAGGAGAATTTTTCCAAGTTGGTGTATAGCTTGTGCTGCCGCAGGGTGTGCAGAACCTGCTGAATATGTTGCAAGTGTTCAACCCAAGTCTTGCTACAAATTAGAATGTTATCCAGATACACCACTACAAAAGTATTGGTGAATGGTCGCTAGATATCATCCATCATCCTCATGAAATTGGCTGGAGCATTTGTCAAACCAAAGGGCATGAACAACCATTCAAAAAGGCCTTCCTTTGACTTGAAGGCGGTCTTCCATACATCTGTCTGTTCTATCGGGACTTGGTGGTAGCTAGACATCAGATCAATGTTACTGAAGTATTTGGCCCCTGAGAGTTGATCAAGAAGGTCGCCGATTCAGGGAATCAGGTACTGGTTTCTGACTGTGATTTTATTTAGATCCCGGTAATCTATACAGAGTCGCCATGTTCCATCTTTCTTCTGTACCAACATGATTGGGCTCCCGCAAGGTGATGAGATGGGATGGATTTTCCCCTTGTGGAGCAGTTCTTGGATCTGTTGCTTGATCTCCTCATTCTCTAACAAAGAGCGATGATAGACTGGCCCATTGGGTAGCGGTGCACCGGGGGTCAGATCGATGGGGTTCTTGACCTGGCAGTGCAGAGGTACCCCTGTAGGTGAGGAGAAGATATCCGAGTATTCTTCCATGACCTTATATACTTGCTTCTACTGTGTGGAGAGGTCGGTCGCAAAGACCCTAGATATGGCTGTGATCTTTCGCTTATTCTGAGAGCGAATCATGAAGAAGACAAACTTCCCCGTCTGAGAGATGACCTTCCTGCATTTCTTAGTAGAGATCAAGGAAATAACACTAGGTGGGACTGCCTCGGGTATCCTGTACAATTTCATGTTCAAAGTAATAATAAAACTACGAGGCCTAGACTCATATACAACATGATGTTTCCATAAATAAGGTTGGCCCAAAATAACATCACAAACTTCGAGAGGAGCAACATCACACAATACCTCATATTTGAAGGGCTTGATGCCGTACGACAATCGAAACTGTTGGCTGATGCGAAGATCACTTCCTTGGCGGAGCCATCCAATGGTGTAGGGTTGTGGGTGCGGCATTGTTGGCAGGGCCAACCACTTGATGACCTCTGCTAAGATGAGGTTCTTCTGGCTACTACTATCAACGATGAAGTGTAGCGGGGTAACTTTTACCCACATCTGTGAATGGAAGAGGAGCTCTCCTTCTTCTGGCTCGTCTGGTTCACCAAGCTGGAGCTTGGTGGTAGCAATGGTGGAACTAGGTTCCGCGTCAATGATCCATCTTACCCTTTCTGGTTATGTCTCAGAGTCAGAATCCACATCTGATTTAGAGGATTTCACTTCACCCACCAACAACTTCTTTGAGAGGCAGTCAACAGTGTTATGCCAAGGGCTCTTATGGAAGTCACACCACTTCCTGGTGTCTTTCTTTGTCTTTCTGGTGTCCTTCTTTGCTTGCAGCTTGGAATGGTTGTCCTGATACTGTCCATCTTTTCTCTATCCTTTGTTCTGTGGGTTGGGGCCACCCTTTCCTGGATTTTTTTGTGAGGGGTTCCCAGGCCCAAATAGCCGCGTCTTTTGTTTGAGCTTCTGCTCGATTTTGACAACATATCTGTAGGCCGTGCCTAAGGATGAGATATCTAGAAATTCCATTTCGGTCTAGATGTATCTATGAAGAGAACCGCGATACTTGAGCACTAGATTTCGCTCTGAATATTTGATACCCATCTTGGTGCACAACGTATGGAAGATATTTGTGAAATCTGGCACTACTTGGTCTCTTTCTTGCCACAGTGTGGTCCGTTTGGTATACAGGTCGTCATAACTTCTGACAGGGTAGTATTGTTCCTTAATAGCATCCTTGAAGGATTCCCAGGTGGTCGTGACTGAAAATAATGAGGGTTCCTCTGTTTCCTTTTGCTCACAGAAAGTTTCCCACCAATCTTTGACATGGGGAACAACTTTGAGGAGTGCAAGAGTAATCTTTTCTCTATTCGAAAAGTTATGGATAGAAAAATACCCTTCTAGTAGATTCAACCACTTGTCTACAACATCTGCGCCTATCTGACCTTCAAATATGGGAATATCGAAGTTTATTTGTACCATGAAGGGGGTGGCACCTTCGTTCGAAGAAGATGGGTCGCCTGTTGGTAGTCACCGAAGGATTTGCATGAAACTATCCATCATCTCATTCCTCTGTTGCTTGATGACTTCCTCAATCAACAGTTTGAAAGGATCTCTTGTCCCATCATCTTTCTTTTCTCCTACCATGAGAGGTCGCTTGGGAGTGCGAGAGATTTTTTCTTCAAGAGAAACAAGCTCGAGACCCAACTCTTTGTACTCCGAGCTCGTTGGGGACATGCATTAAGACGACAAGGATCAGACCTCTCTGATACCATTGATCCAAATTTTATGAGCAGAGCAAAATGAATACAGGTTATTAACAGGTGCTTAACACAAAATAACAAAGATACAGTAAAACTGGTTTTCTATAACAGGGGTCGTAACTTTTGCATACAATCTCCGTTTTAGGTGTATGATAGCCCATTGGAAAGGTATCATCGAGGAGATTCATTTCCAATACATTTTGATGCTAACTTACAAGATCTTGGTCAATTGTTTCAGGCTGGATTTTTCAACTAGATTGGGCAGGGAGTGGTCCAACCTAGGCCTGAAAGGCCTCCTTTCCAAGTCCTACAAGCCCCCGATATCCCTGTACCTCCTCACGTCTCATTGCAACCCAAGGTTCCTAAAAATGATGGATGGCAGGAGATTGTCCACCCGACAGTTTTCCAACATTGTGGATGGCCCAATTTGTCCTTGCCTGCTCCTCTGCCTATTAACCCCATTGTTCAAGATGCCCGTGAACACTCGCTAGTGCAATCCTCCCATGCTAGCAAGAGATTGAAAACTGAGGCCCATCATTCCCTTAACAAAGGAAAAACCACTGCTTCCCCTTCCTCACCCTCCAATGGCTCTAACAAATCCGTGTTTTCCTAGATGCATTTGAGGGATGATTGTTCCCACGTGATCAATGAGATTAAGCCTAAAGGATCTGCACAACCAAAGGCAAATTCAAGAAAATCGAAGGATGACAACAACAATCAAGGAAATATTGCATCGCATAGTGGAAAATATGGCTTTTGAGTTTTTATTTTTATCTATTGTTGATGACAGTTGACTTCAAGAATCTTTGGACAACATGTTTTATTTTTGGATACATGAGTAATATTTTGCTTGAGTAAGATCATTTATATCTTTTCCTCAACACAGATCTAAACTCTCACCTCTTCTGCTTAAATTTCTACTCGATCTTGACATCATATATATAAGTTGTACCCAATGAGGTGATGTCCAGAAACTCCATTTTTGTTTGAATGTATCTATGCAAACAACCACGGTATTTGAGAACCAGATGTCGCTCAGAGTCTTTGATACTCAATTTGGTGCGTAGGGTATGGAAAATATTGGTGAAATCTGGTACTGTCTGGTCCCTTTCCCGACGTAGGGTGTGTTGAAAGGTCAATAAGAAATGTGTGTCTAATTTATTTTTCCCTTAAATAAATTGGACAATAAATATTAATCTATTATCTCATAATTACTTGAAATAGTTAACTGAAATGGAAAATCATTTAGCTATAGGAAATTCGAGTTCAAAGGTGGACAGGTGGGACATGGAAGTCGAATTAGTTGTAATTAAGTGACTTGAAGTTGTAACATAGTTATAAATGTAGTTATGTGAGTTGTGAAGTAGTTTAACTCGGTTAAGTGAGTTAAGCTCAGTTGTACTGGTTGTAACTAAACTTACACTCGTGAGAGTTCAGTGAATTCATTATTAATTAATTCACAATCAGTGATCTCACATGAAACTGAAGATTTACCACTGTTAACTACATGCATGTCAGATCTAGTGGAGACCCAGTTGAGATAACAGGTGAAAGGGAAAGTTTGGCTATCATTTGTGGTTTAAGTGAAGTGCACTCATGAAATCACACACATAGTGGATGTGCCCATGAGCAATGCGCAACCTAGGCAAGAGGAATTCAAATCATTTGTAGGTTTTCCATTAGTAGGGATTGCACAGAGGAGGCTGGCTGTCTAGAGGCAAAGAATTGACACATGTATTTGCTGATTTTTGAATGACAGTGTGAGACGATTGTATTGTACTGATAGATCTTGGATTAGAGTTTTGTATGATATTGTTTCATGATCCATGATATACATAATATATGATAGTGGGGTTTTTATCTTTATGCTTTCCCGGTAAAACATCTGTGTTATGTGTGATTGATCTTTCTTCTTGATATTGCAATTGGCGATTGCATTTTAAATTCCGCAAGAATATTAGTAGAAGTGATTCTGTATTTAACAATGTCATATAATTGTTAGATAAGGAGAATCTAGGCAATACATAATTTGTATTAAAATTTCTACAGGGTGGTCCATTTGGTGTACTGGTCCTTGTAGCTTCCAACAGGGTAGTACTTTTATTTCATGGCACCCTGGAAGGAATCCCATGTAGGGGAAACCAAAAATATTGTATATTCCTCAATGGCCCTTTGCTCAGAGTAAGTATCCCACCTGTCCTTAACATGGGGGACAACCTTGAGGAGTGAAAAAGTAATCTTTCCCCTATTGGAAAAATTGTGGACCGAAAAATGCCCTTCGATAAGATTCAACCATTTATCTATAGCATATGCATCTATCAGTCCTTCAAATAATGGAATATCAAAATTTACCCATGCCTTGAAGGGGGTTGCATGGATGCTTGATGAATATGCTTCTCATGTGGGCAGCCACTGAAGGATCTGTGAAAATTTGTCCATAATTTCATTCCTTTGTCATGCAAGGGCTTCCTCAAGCAACATTTTAAAAGGATTTCATGATACACCATATTTCTTTGCATCCCCCATGGATTTTTATCGGGCTCAGCGTGACCGATCTTGCAAAGGCTCGATTGGTTCGATCCTCAACTTCTTGTACCCAGATCTTGCTGGGGACATGCACAAAGAAAAATGAATGAAGAACAGACTGCTCTGATACCAATGATACATATTTAGGAGAGGAACAAACTGATTAACAAAATAAATACAATAAACACATAGATATGGAGAAAAATACATATATCCAGTGAACAATATCTTCTATTGAATAATTGAAATAGGCTAAAACTTTAAAACTGCAGAACTGAAACAACTTGCTCGAATGGTGGTAGCTATATATGAGAAGAGATGTGGCTGCTACATGCATCCGTCTGAGCATAATGATTACAATGAGGCTCCAGAGGAATTTTAAATATTACTCATGAATGTCAAAACCCTAGACATCCAAAAACCTAACCTTAGGAGGTAAAACACCAAAATTCATGTGGGCCCCTATGGGTAAGTGGGTACCTCAACTTCCTGGGTTTGTAACGTTTGCATACAAACTCCATTTTAGGTGCATGATATCCTGTTGGAAAGGTCTTTTCGAGAAATACACATTACGCCATCAAAATCTGACTATGTCTACAGTTTGACTATGGCAAGCCAAAAAAACACTGTTTAGGGCCCCAAAATGGCCCTGGAAGTACAAACAAATGTCCTGACATGAAAACACTCAAAATAAGTGAGTTGGATTAGGTGGGAGGCCACCAGTCTACTCCTGGAAGATGTGTAGGGCTTCAAACAACCCCATAGGTGTAGATCCTACAATTACAAAGAAGTACAAAAGAACTAGTTGAACTAAAAACTATCAAGAAGAGCCAGTTATAATAGGTGGGTGGCCACCAATATCCACCTAGATCACATATATATTATAATAACAAGAAAAAAAAATACCATAGAAAATAATAGTGAAACAATAAAATGTAGAGAACCATAACACCAAAGTAATACCTGTATTGATAGGAAGCAATGTTCACTTGCCTCTTCGAGGAGGCAACCTCTAGTAGAGCATAGCTCTATTACAATTAATTCTCAAGTCAAGTATTTCTCATGCATCGTACTCTTATTTATACTAATTCTATCTTCTAAATAACCTTCTAGAGGAAGATATTTTTAGAAGCAGAAGCTTCTATCATCTAAAGAAAATTGTAGAGGAAGATCTTTCTAGAAGCGAAATCTTCTATTCTATCTTCTAAAGAACCTTCTAGAGGAAGATATTTCTAGAAGAGAAATCTTCTATCTTATAAAGAACCTTCTATAGGAATATATTTCTAGAAGTGGAGGCTTCTATTAGGTCTTACATTGAATTGTTCATATTTATTAAATAGTCTTTATTAACTAATGTCGTCCTTTATTACATGGAAAATATATTATTCTATCTACATAAGGGGTTAGGGAGGTTAGGTCCCTAACATGCCCTCCCCATTGAAAAAGAGCTTTGTCCTCAAGGATTGAGATGAGGAAATTGTTGTAGAATGGTAACTGACTCCTAGGTGGCATCTTCTAGTGGAGTATCATTCCATTGAACTAAAACTTACTTGATAGTGTGCTCATGGATATGATGCTCAAGTTGGTCCAATACGGCTTGTGGCTGCAACCAAATGGAACCTTATTCATCCAAATCTCGTAGACTGGTTTGGGGGTGGCACTTGTTGCCAATCACTTTCTTCAGGCATGAGGCTTGAAAAACATGATGTAGCTTGGAGTGGCTAGGAAATTCTAACTAATATGCCACTGAACCTATGTGTTTGAGAATAGTATAAGGACCATAAATTTTGGGACCAATTTCTAACACTGCTGGGATTTTAGTGAAGTTTTCTTGTACGATTGTAGATGGAGAAAGACCTCATCCCTTTCAAAAAATTGCCGTTCTGAATGACCCTGATATTCATTTTGCTTCACATGGTTATGAGCCATGACCAAATTTTATTTGAGAGTATGGAGAATGGTCATGCAAACTATAAGATTACGGTCAACCTCCTGACCTTAGTGTTGGCACTCTTCTCGTCGCTGTGTGAGAAAAAAGTGAGTGCCTACATGCCCTGTTGGGCTCTGCAAGGCATGACAACTGTTATGTAAAAGGTTAGAAAGAAAACAGAAAATCTATTAACAAGAATTAAACAAAAATTAAAGGAAACTATGAGCATAGGAACAAAAATAAAAACAAATGAAAATGGACCAATATCACCAATATATAAGCTGGTCTGATTGAT
>JZKD02S1970005.1:453970-466244 GCA_000966675.3 Picea glauca | reverse complement strand
AAAGAAATCCGGATCAATTTCTCTCCAATTTCTGATGAATTGACTGTTAATCAGGTCGGCTGGGGCCGGTTTTTGAACCTGCAAGTCAGTGAAATCGAAAGGAAAGCAAATGAAGCCCAAATGAGGGAGGAATTTACCAAAATCCCCAGTGGAGTCGCGAATCTGTTGGCACTCTTCTCGTCGCTGTGTGAGCAAAAAGTGAGTGCTTACATGCCCTGTTGGGCTCTGCAAGGCATGACAGCTGTTATGTAAAAGGTTAGAAAGAAAACATAAAATCTATTAACAAGAATTAAACAAAAATTAAAGGAAACTATGAGCATAGGAACAAAAATAAAAACAAATGAAAATGGACCAATATCACCAATATATAAGCTGGTCTGATTGATGAAATCCAAAGATACACAAAGGAGAAAGAGGACTTGGGTCCCTTCCCTCTCCAATGGAAGGCTCTTGAGGCCCTCAACTGATTTCTCTCCTTACAATGAAAGGTGAAAGTGTGAATGAAAGAACTCCAAGCTTCTCCACTCCAGTGAGAGATGGAAAGCCTATGAAATGATGTTGATTATGTTAATTGCCACAGAATGAGTCTATAGCAATCTCAACAGCATAACAATACAAAGAATTCCTTGAAGAAATGGTGGTCATTCATGGCTTTTTATAGCCAAACATTGAGCTATTATGAAACCTCTTTTGAATGTGAAAAGGGGCTCTTTAGGGCACCCTTAGGTCTTTGACCAGCCTCCCCACACAGATTGAGCTCGGATTTGGTGTCAAATCGACTTGGGAGCCGATCCATTAGTGGTTGGGAGGCCGACCAATTCCATAAATGCGCCGTTTGGCAGGCGCGCGGGTTTTTCACCCCACAGCCGCGCATATGCGCCCGCTTCACAAAACGTTGCATGCGCGCGCGCGCTCCTTGTGGGTGCGCAACGCATTTTAATTTTTTGGCCATTTTGTATAGTTTTGGCCCTTTTTCTGTGCTGTGGAGTTTTAACCTTGTGCCATGAATGACTGTTTTTCTGTGTTGATGATGCGGAGTTCTTGTCGCCCTGTGCGGACGAAATTTTAGTGATAACACTTAGAGACACTTGAAGTGTATGGGAGAATCGATGGTGGTTTCTATCCATAGGCTGCTTCAAAGGGAGTCATGTGAGTGGAAATATGGTAAGAGGTGTTTTTCAACCATTCAACTATGGGTAACCATTGAATCCACTGATGTTGTTTTTCAGATGCAAGACACCTCAAATATGTTTCCAAGCACTTGCTGACCGCTTCCATTTGTCCATGAGTCTGGGGATGATAGACTGTGATAAGATACAATTGGGTTCCTTGGAGCTTGAATAATTCTTGCCAAAAATTGTTGGTAAAAGTTGGATCACAGTAAAAAATAATAGAATGAGGCATTCCATGGAGTTTGAAGATATTATCCACAAACATTTGAGCCATTGTGGATGTTGTGAATGGGTGTTGAAGAGCATGGAAATGAGCATATTTGGAAAGAAGATAGACTACCACCGTGATGATGGACTTATTTCCTAATTTGGGTAAGCCAATAATGAAATCCATAGAAATATCCATCCAAATGGTAGGTGGAAGTGGAAGCGGTTGGAGTGTGCTAGGAGGTTCGAAAGTCTCACCCTTATTGCGCTGATAGGTATCACATTCACCCACAAAGGTGAGAATTTCCTATTTCATACTATCCTAGAAGAAATAGCATTTGACCCTTTCATAAGTTTTGGTAAAACCTGAATGGCCAGTGGTAGGTGAAGCCTGAAATTTAGAGATCATCGTCGATTTAAGGATGATTGTTTTCTTAAATATAGGAGACCTTTAAAGTGAAACTCTTCATTGTGCCAAGAGTACCCTGGAGCATCTTGGGGATCCTGTTGCAGTTTTTATATTAGGATGAAAATTTTGGGATCTTGCAACCATTCCTGGCGACCAAACTGAATTCAATCAGTGACAATGAATGAGAGGGAAAAGAGGGACCCTTCTTCTTCATATTTCCTGGAAAGAGCATCAACCACCACGTTTTCTTTTCCCTTCTTGTAAATAATCTCATAATCATATCCAAACAACTTGGTCACCCATTTTTGTTGCTCCGAGAATGAAATTCATTGTTACAAGAAGTACTTGAGGCTTTGCTGACTTGTTTTAATTTGGAAGCATAGTCCTAATAGATTGCATGCAAAATAACCAACATTTAATTTTCATAGATTGATTGTCCCAATTGTCGCTCCAACAACTGTTTGTTGGTGAAAGCCAAATTTCATCCATATTTCATAAGGACTGCCCTGATTCCTCTCCTAGATGCATCACATTCTAGAACAAAGGTCTTAGTGAAGTTAGGTAGGGCCAGTAAAGGAGTAGTGCACACATATTCTTTTAAGGCTTGGAAGGATTGGGTAGTGACTGGAGTCCAATTGAAATCATTCTTTTTAAAGAGAGTTGTTAGAGGAGCCTCGATTTTTCCATAATTATGAACAAACTTGCGATAATATCTCATTAAACCCAGGAAACCACACATTCTTTTAAGATTTTTTGGGCGAGGCCAATTTTGCATAGCTTCAATTTTCTGAGGATCCACCCTTACACTGTCCTTGCCAACAATATGACCTAGGTACTCAACTTCAGAGACGCCAAAAGAACATTTAGACTATTTAAGGAAAAGTTTGTAATTGGAGAGGATATGGAGAACTTGATCCACATGGGTGAGATGGGCTTGGCACATTTTACTATATATGATAATATCATCAAAGAATACTAACACATAGCGATAAAGGAAAGGATGAAAGAGGACCATGACGACAAAGGAAGAATAAGAGCTAGTACTGGGACGAATACCAGCTGCTTCTCAAAATTATTGGAAATTTTTCTCAATTTTATTTTTTTGAACAAAGGGATGACGATAAGGGTGCACATTTGAAGGAATATTGCCCAAGATTAAAGGAATGGAATTATCATGGTCGCCATGGGAGGGGGGAAGGCCTTGGGGAGTTTGGGAAATAGTGTGATGTTGGGAGAGGATATATTGAAGGTCGGGGTGGGTAGAGGGAGTCTCAAGTGCTTGAATGGAATAAAGTTGGGAAATCATGCTAGAATGACCTTTTTTGAGTAACTTTTCCATGTGGTGGGAACTGATGATCTCTGGAGAATCTATTGTAATGCCTTGGAATTTATAATTTTGTCCTTCTTGTTGGAATTGCATGTTTAAATCCTTAAAATCCACGGTGATGGGGAAGAGAGTGTGTATCCATTCAACACCAAGAACAGTTTCAAAACCACCCATGTCAATAGAAACCATCTAATATTTCAAGTTATACTAACCAATTTGTAGGCAGATATTTTCACAATGCCCCCCACATTTCATGGAACCAAAATTGGAAATCATGATTTGAAAATTGTTGACAACACGAATATAACAATTGATTTCTTGGGAAAGGTGGTGATGAATGAAATTATGAGTGCTTCCACCGTCAACTAAGATGATGACTTTCCTATGCTTAATTTAACCAATCAATTTGAGGGTTTGGGGAGTAGAAACGCTAGTGAGAGCATGCAACGTAATCGGTGGGTCAACTTCAGGAGGATCAGAGGGTGATGTAAGATCATCTTCTTGGAGTAGCACTGCCTTAGGTGAAACCTCAACATCTTCATCAGACACATCCTCCAAAATGGCCATAAAATGTTTCTATTCTTTACAGTTATTCCCAGGAAAGTATTTCTCATCACAATTATAGGAAATACCCTTAAGTCGATGTTCATCCATTTACGTCTATGTTAATTTTTGGACCTTGAGAGGAGTGGTTGGAGGGGAAGGATTTGGAGGGCGAGGGTGGGGAATAAAAGCGAGTTTTTTGTTCTAGTTAAAGATGACTTGTTGCACCTACTTGATGTGTTTAGATGCTTCCAACCAAGTCTAGGGGCGATCCATGAGGAATTGGGCTCAGATTTCATCCTTGAGGCCACTAATCAAGCATTCCAGGAAGAAGGCATCGATCATACCCTCTACTCGAAAAGCCAAGTGTTCAAAGGAAAAAATAAAATCTTCCACTATTCTAGATTGTTTTAACTTGGTCAAATGGCATAAATGGTGGGTGTTTGTGTCAAATCATTCATACAACTCAACAAAAAAACTATGTTGAAGAAACATACCCTTGGCATGCATTTCTATGCAAATTCCACGATTTCCATCATGCTAGATCCAAATAGAGAACACCATAATGAATCTTATTCAATTAATTAGTAATTCCATGTAGGGAAAAATAATGTTCCATATGAGTGACCTAGGTGGTTGGATTTGAGACATCAATTTTTTTCACCTCAACCCTAGGAAGACATGGGTAATGATTGGAATGAAAGTGTAGAGGATTGGAAGAGTCAACACATTTGTCTTGGTGGTTTGGGCCAGAGGTCGAAGGACCCTGGGAGAAAAATTGTTGGAAAGCGGAGTGGAGTTTTTCTATTTGGCTAGCATGATGTTCCTACATGTGGTCCATTTTGGAAAGAATGACAATAATGTCATTATTCAGTTTATGATTGGTTTCGACTTGGCAAGTGGGTGTTATTAGGAAATTAGGGGTGGGTCCACAGAAAAAAAGGAAAATAAGTGATATATACCACTACGATCAAGGAAATGAGAGGAAAGCAATGGGATACGTGTGAGATAAGGGTGCCAAATATTTTGTCTCATCCTTGTTTTACATGTTCACCCTAGGTTAGGGTTTGCAGGGTGCCTATGGACAAGGGTTTTCCCTGTGCTATAACTCTCTGATATACATGTCGGGTCAAATAGTAGTGCTCGAACCAATATATCAAGGCACCAACTAAGGAGGATTGACCATACTCTTATCCATACTACTTGATTACCCAGGTACTAGAGAGTATCTTCCCAAGTGATGTTCTTGATGGCACTAAAACAACCAGGTGGTGGATCGATTGATCTAGGGATGGTTTCAGGAGACCTAGGGGAAACCTGATATACCTATTGGTACATGGGAGTGATGTATGTGTACATATTCTATTTGATGCGGTACTACTCGAGGGGGACCAACAAGGGTTACAGAGGTTTCCAACAAGGTGAAACTTTGGTTTCTAGGAAACCCTGTGAAACTTCCTAGATTTCTTGTGTGCAATATTCCCCACCAAAAGTTTACCTGCTGAGTGATAGATCTCTATGCTTTAAACATGAAAAAAATACACGTCTCTACCCTGGAAAAATAATTAACCCAAAATTCCTGCCAAGGAGAGTGCTTCGATACCACTTGCAAGGTACTAGATCTATTATAATAGTAGAAAATAGAAATGCTGCAGAAAATAACAGTGAAATAATAAAATGTAGAGAACACAACACCAAAATAATACCTTATTGATAGGAAACAATGTTCACTTTTTTCTTTGGGGGGGAAACCTACAGTACAACAGAGCCCTATTACAATTAATTCTCAAGAAAAGGCTTTCTCATGCTTCCTACTCTTATTTATACTAATTCTATCTTCTAAAGAACCTTATAGAGGAAGATATTTCTAGAAGTGGAAGCTTCTATCTTCTAAAAAACTTTCTAGAGGGAGATATTTCTAGAAGTGGAAGCTTCTATTCTATCTTCTAGATAACCTTCTAGAGGGAGATATTTCTAGAAGTAGAAGCTTCTACCTTCTAAATAATCTTCTAGAGGAAGATCTTTCTAGAAGCGAAAGCTTCTATTAGGTCTTCTTACATCGACTTGTTCATATTTATTAAATAGGCATTATTAACTAATGTCAGCCTTTATTACATGGAAAGTACATTATTCTATCTATGTGAGGGGTTAGAGAGGTTAGGTCCCTAAAAACACAAGGATCCAAACAACCACCACAACTGTTGTAATATTGATGACCACACCTAAGATAAGTGTTGGAAGATAAATCTAGAGTTGAATCCAAAGAATTGAAAGAAGGATTCCAAGAAGAACATTCTAGGCATGGATTTAGGGAACCTAGTAGAGAGCAACTTAGATGTGGACGAGAATATTGATTTCACTTCAGTGTAGAAGGAGATGAATCTGAGTAGCCTTCATCACAAGGAATATAATGAGATGAAAAACCTCTTCCATAATATGTTCTAGGTAAAAAATACCAAGGTGGATTCTCTATTCAATTTTGGTTCATAGGAAAACCTTATATAATATGACCCGATAAACACGCTTGGGTTGGAATTTCATAATCATCCAAGCCCATATCCATTGGGATGGGTAAACATGAATGCATAGCTCAAGATCACTAAACGGTGTAAGATCAAATTTGCTATGAGTGCATAATTTATTGATGAAGTGGAGGTATATGTAGTACCCCTTGATGTGTGTGGTGTAGTGTTTGGAATCCACTACATGTATATGAGGGACACGATCTTCACGAGGAGAGAAAAGTAGTATTGATTAATCATAGATAGGAATCCTTTCATCATCAATGCACATAAATACAAATCGAAGATCTCTCTGGTAAGTGCAAACCAAGCCAAAAAGTTGATTAGTTTTAGTATAAAATTTGTATTTCTTTTCTTAATAGAGAATCAACCAAGGGATGGATCAATAGGAGTAAAGGCATCCCTAGAGGGATGTACTAAAGAGAAGAAACAACAGTTGGAGGAGTTGTTGCACGAATACATAGGATTTTTCCAAGATCCTAAGGGGTTACCACATAAGAGGGAAGTGGATCATGAGATATAGTTGTTGCATGATTCCCCATTACCAAAATTGGGTTGTATAGAGAGTCTATTATGGAGGTAGACAAAGTGAAGAAAAAATTGTAGTAGTTGTTGGAGAAGGGAGTAATTTGACCAAGAACCTCACCTTGTGGGTCACCTATCATAATAGTACCCAATAAATATGGGACCTGGTGAATGTGTATCAATTATAGATATTTGAGAAAGATCACACTAAAAAATCGACGACCTCTATCGAAGATCAATGACTTGTGAGATCAATTGTAGCACGCCAAGTACTTCACAAAGTTGGATCTGAAATTGGGATACCACTAGGTACAGGTTAAAGAAGAAGACATCTAGAACACCACCTTCAAAGAAAGGAAAGGTATGCATGAATGACTAGTAATTCCTTTTGGTTATGTAATACACCAATGAAATTTATGCAATTGATGAATGATGTATCACGTCCATATTTAGATTCATTTGTAATAATGTATTTAGATGACATATTGGTTTATAGCTCTAATTGGGAGTATTACATTTCACATCTCATGAAGGGGTTAGAGACTTTGAAAAAGCATTAACTTCTAACTAACCTTAAGAAATTTGAGTTTACTTAGCAATCATTTGTGTATTTAGGGTACATGATTAGTGGAGGGGAACTCAAGATAAATCCCATGAAGATGGAGGCTATTCTCAAGTGGATGGTTCCTACTAATTTCACTTAAGTTATGATATTTGTTGGGGAAACATTGTACCTACATAATTTCATAGCATCCTTTTCAGTGGTACCCGTGCCACTCCATGCCATAATAGCTAGTGGTAAGAGTTTCTAGTGGGGAAAGAATCAACACAAATATTTCAATGAGATGAAACAAAAGATCCGTCAAGCACTAGTTCTTCATTGCTTAACTTGCAGAAGCATTTCAAAGTGGAGGTAGATGCAAGTGGATATACTATGGGAGTGGTTTGGATGTAAGGAGGTACACTGATATGATATCACTTTGAAATGTTTCATGGAGGAGTCTTGAACTACCCTATGTATGATAAAGAACTCTATGCCCTGGTTCAAGTTGTTAAGAAGTGGAAGCACTCTTTGATGGGAAAGTAAACCATTATTCGCACTGATCACCATCCACTACAATATACACAATCCCAAAGTAAGATTTATCAAAATAGACATTACAAGTGGATGGAGTTTTTGCAACAATTTCATCTAGTCATTAAATATAAGAAGGGAAACACTAATAAGTTGGAAAACATGATTTCATGGCCACTCGCATCCACGATTACAACTTTGGGAACTATTATGCATATGGAACCTTTTACCGATCATGCATATAAAGAGGTATACATGAAATATGAGGACTTTAAAGAGGCGTTTCAATAATTATAGGGACAAATTTGTGTAGAAGAAGGTGACAACAACAATGACTATCATCTCCATAATGGGTTTTTGTACAATCTAGACAAGCTCTATGTCCCTAAAGGTGAAAAATTGCACCTTATCATAGGGGCTTATAGCTCCAAGGTTGTAGGAAATGTTGGTGTTGGGAAGACAATTGCCAATTTACAAAAGTATGTGTATTTCCCCAAAATGTAAGAATATGTAGCTCAATATATTAGAGGATGCATGCTATGTTGTACCAACAAGCTCAGTAATAGAAATAAAGGTTTATACCATCCATTAACTTTACCCAATTGACCTTAGGAAAGCAGTGCCATGGAGTTTTTGGGTGGTTTGAAAATAACTAGGAAAGGACATGGCTATTTGTTTGTGATAGTTTATAGGTTCAACAAGATGTGCATTTTTATGCCTTTTAAAAAGACCATCAAAGGACAAGAAGAAACAAATATGTTCTTTGAACAAGTATGAGTGCACTTTTGGATACCAAGGATCACCATCTTGGATAAGGATATCGTATTTCTTAGTACCTTTTGCACTACATCTTGGGAGAATATGAACACCAAGTTGAAGAGATCTATAACTTTCCATCCACAAACAGATGAGTAGAAAGAAGTAGTTAATAGGAAATTCATTAAGCTTTAAGGGTTTTAATCAGAATCATTCAAATACATGGGATGCAAATCTTATCTATATTCAACACCCTCATAATAGAGTGGTCCACAATTCTTCTGGTAAGTCCCCTTTCGAAACTTGCTTTGGGTATTTTTCACCTTCACCCTTGGATGTTGTATATGGAAAATAAAGAGGAGTGAGGGAAAAAAATCAAAGGATAAGAATTGAAAGTAGAAAAATTTGTTAAAAATATTAGGCAAATCCATTTGCAAGTACATGAGACATTGAAGAAGTCACAGGAAAATTACAAGCCCTGACATGATCAACATAAAACTGAGAAAACATTCAAGGTGGGACACAGAGTTTGGTTGTAGCTAAACAAGGAAATGATATAGGGTCTTGGAAATAAGATCAAGTATTTGTAGTATGGTCCTTTTTAATTATTGGAGAAGGTGGGTGATAATTCCTACATGCTCAGTTTACCCCCATATATGCACATTTACTCACTAGTGAATGTTGGAAATATGAAACTCTATGAGCTTCCATGTTGGATTAGGAAGTTGCAAAGCAGGTCCTACCTACCATAGAGGAATTAGTACTATAAGCTTAGGAGAATTTGGAAGAATATATAGTTTTTCATAAGAAGTTCATAACTACCAGACAGAGGTAGCGTGACCTCTCGTAGATAAGGTTGAAAGGACAACTTATAGGTAAGGAAAAATGGTACTCTAGGGGGAAGGTAGAGGAAAAATTTCCTCACCTTATTTAGTGAAATATTTTGGGGACCAAAATCCTCTCTAAATGGGGAGGTATGATCCAAAATGGATCATTATATAATTTTTCATGTATCTTGGTACTTTCTGGGTGGAAAAATTGGAGGAATTGGCTTGTAGGGCCCATTTATGTGGTAGCTCCTAGTTTGGAGATTTAGAGTCTGGAACCTTCTAGATCAAGTGTGAGGCATCAAAATAAACTTTAATTGGAGGTTGAACAGTGTCAAGGGGCTTTGATAATATTTCTCAGTCCCTTGACACTGTTCTACACATTGTGATATTTCCAACGGTTCAAAAATCACCTTAATTGGAGCTCTTATGTGGAAATTATACCTCCCGCAAGTTCATATAACTTGTTGAACACCATGGTACCAAGTTTATTCCACGTCAACCTCCATTAATTACACATGTGGAAATAGTCACCTTTGTGTGGTGAGAATTCTTCCCCCATGGATAGGTTGAGTTCCCCTCACTTGGGTTTCCTACAAGTGAGACAATCTCTAACAAATGGACACTAACATCCTCTTAACAAACCATTCTATTTTCTTGTGGGAGGGTTGAGAGAGAAGGAGAAAAGGTGTGTGTACTTGATTTCTGACGTTTTTCCTCACTTCTCCAATGGTAGAGCTTCAATCCAAGAAGCTACCTCATGAAGTCAAACCTGAAAGAACATAGAAACCTTCTCCTACTAATATCTATGATTGAGTAATACCAATCCTACCTACTGATAACTTAAGCAAAGGAGTCAAATAAACAAAAAATGAATAAGAGAGTTTAAGAGAAATAGACCAAGTTCTTTTATTAATGAAAGCATGAAAATGTTACAACCATTGAATGTTACTGCACTCCTCTAAGATTCTTTATTCATCCCTTGAACATGCATCCAACTCAAATTATTCACATAAACAAAGGTTTGGCTCTCCTTTACAATATCATAAGTTTGATATGATTTCTTTTCCTCCGTTCCTCACTCTAAAATGGATTAGTTATATAGATGCAAGAAGGACTAACCACTAGGATAAACCAGGAGTGTATTTGAGGATAAGGTGTATTGGGTTAGGATTTGAGTTATCTTCATTGTTATTCTTTCTCTCAAGATAGGATGGAAGAAGGCTCGAATCATATCTTGATGAAAACAAGAAAAAAAACCCAGAACTATCCATAACTTCCTCGAAGATTACCCATAAATTCATTGGATTTAACCAAATATGCATGGATGCTCCCCCAGAAAGGTGTACATGGTGTCTAGGATGCTCCCCTAGAACTAAAACAAGAGTATGGATGCTCTCCCAGTATGGAAAGGGGGCTTCCATGGTAAAACAAGGCCAAGACTGAGTGAAAAAAGGTCAAATTTGCAAGGTGTTTAGAGGCGTTTTCCTCTCCTTCAGGCTCAAGGGAAAGTAATGGATCATTCATGCATGGTGTTGAGGTGGTGACACTTAGGAGAAGTGCAAAAAACAAGGTATGACACTTAGCATAATGAATCATGGCATTTACAACACCAATTAGGGTGAAGTGTGACACTTACGACATTTAGCAAAGTAAATGTGACACTTGCGACACTTAGAAAAGTGTGATAAAATGATTTATAATAGATTCCCCCCAAAGTGTGAGATCATAGGAGAAAAAATATGGCCGAAACACTTTGTAACAATGTGGAAGAAAGGCATTGAAGTAAGAAGATCTGTTAGCAAAGCAAGAAAACATTCATCAATATACATATATCATCCCCGAGGAAGGCATACCCATACTCGGAATAATATAACTCAAAGCATGCCGCTGACCAATATACTACGGATCCATGAAAACAATGACTAAGGATATGGCCATCGAACATAATGTGGATCCATATCTCCATGAATTGAGAAAAATGTAGCCACAAGATTGTACACAATGGAGCTACAATATGACAAAACATAGCCACAAACAAATACAACATGGATCTATGCCACAATATATATCAAAAATTCATAATCTCCATCGGATCCTGGGGAAGGCAGATAACAAAAATGAGTGCTTACTGAAAATTCCCCCCCAGGGTCTTCAATACTGACCCTGAATAGTACGAATCTAGGCATGTTAATAGATGTCTTGACATCAAACATATTAGAAACCACTTGATTACTGATCAATAATGTATATCATTAACAAGCGTGAGGGAAATCACCAATGATGATAATGACTCCTGAGGTACTCTGAGTACATTCCATCGAATGTGAATAGATGATATAAAGTTGAACACTTGTGGAATCAATTGATTAGAGGTCAATGACGTAAACTAACTATCGATAACGAGGAAACCTGCCATTAAGGCATGCATGCTCCAAGGTACTAATTGGTTTCTAAGTCTAAGTCTCGGGTGATGTGTTGAAGTCTACAAGAATAGAATCGTCGAAGGAGGGCCATGATGTATCCCCCATCATCAACACAAAACATATAAGGATAGTGATGAATAATGATAGATAAAATGATAGTGGACTGACACAGGGGAATAAATTTAGAGGTTGAATTCTCTTGAACATATGGTGACACAAAAAATGACCCAACAACATTGACTCAATAGGGCATGAATGAAATATATGAAAAGAACCAACGAATCTCTTCAAAGGAGTCGAAAGAGTATGACGACGCATGGAATTGGATGAAAAATATAGGTTCTCTTTTAAAGGAGTCAAAAGAGTATGGAGACACACGTGATTCAACTGGCACAGAGACAAGTGGTAAACCAATAATACAAAGAGGTTCCATGTTCAGGGGTGACAAAAGATGCCATAAATTTAAAAGACTTGACCCACTTCCC
>JZKD02S1970005.1:441951-453942 GCA_000966675.3 Picea glauca | reverse complement strand
TCTTTGTTTTATAGCGAGCTCGAGGAGGATAAAAAATACTCGGTTAACTCATCTTCGATGAGTCCTATATTCACATGTTTAATGAACCAAAAGAAGGAAGGGTTCGGTCCCAAATGGGTCCTTCCTTGTGTAGATTTTATGAGTCTAAGGAAATAAAAATCGATGGCCTTTTCATGTTTTGAGAGTCTAAAAAGATTCGATAAAGAAGACTCCACAATGGACGTTTTCGTAAAGTTAGTCTCCATGGTTCGAAAAGGTATAAAATGATACCTAGGAGAACTCTTCTAATCATTCTTGGCTAGAGTATTCTTTTTTCGTAATTAGTATAATGAGGACAAAAAAGGGGTAAAATACCACTCGAAAGACACCCTTTCTAATAATTTTAGCGAGTGTGAAAGGAAACAAGCTCACTTAATGATATTTTCATGTTTATAGAGTCTGAAAAGGGATTAAAGGAGACTCCAAAGAGTTACTTTTTCATATAGATATTACGAGTCTGAAAAAGAGATAAAAGTAGACTCAGTAACCTGTTCTCATGTTTTAACGAGCATGAGAAATAACAAAGACTAATATTGATCTAGAAAATAATAGTACGTTATGATGGGAATGACCCTTAAATGAGGATCACTCCTAGTAGCGTGTATCTCTAGGTCCTCTCTATCATGATGCCCAGAGGTTGGAGACCTTCCCCCCAAGCGTCGTTTCCTCTAGTGACTTTTCTTCTTTCCTCGTTTAGGAGTCTAATGACTAAAGGGAACATTTTCATGAGGCAGAGGAAAAGAAGGTTCAAGTATGCGATTCAGAGTGAGACTTGATTTGAAGGGAGGGGGGTTTGTTTCATGTTTTAACGAGCTTGACATAGATAATGAAATATGATCATCGAGACTAGATACTAAAAAAGGATCAGATGATTCTATAGATTGTCGCATCTGAGTCGAAATCATATTTAACATGGAAACATATGGGATGGAAGAAGCAGGTAAAGGAAAAACCCCCATGAGTGAGGAATCTTTAAGGAGACCTAGTCCTACACTCTCAAGACTAGACTGTCCTAGAAAAGGGACATCATTCGTTGAAACATTGTTGATATATGGAGTTATATAGTTCAATTGGTCAAAAATGATAATTTTTCCTTGATGGGGAAATCACAAGATATGAAACACTGTATATGTGATGATAGTCATCACATAGAAACAAATATGACCAAGTAACAAATTGTAATCCAGGGGTGAGTCAACTACTTCAATATCGACCGAAACAATCTTACCCTTCAATGTCACAATGAAATATTGCAAGAGTCCTTGAGGTTGGAAACCATTCCCATAAAACACTTTCAAGGTGGTAGGAGACATGGTAAGTTTAAGAGAACCTAGGGATATCAAACAAGGCAAAGAGATGACACAGGTGGAGGCTCCCTCATCCAAAACAATTCGATGGATGTTCTTTCCACCAACCAAAATTTGAATTTGGAATGTTAAGTGGTGGGAGAGCCTCTCCTTAAGTAATCCATATTAAACATGATCATATTCGACTCCTCTGGATCCATAGCTCCAATGGCTGACAACAAGTTTGTACATTGACTCAGACAATTTTTTAGAAATTCGAGGGCTGACATAGCACAAGGCACCTGTACCAAATATTCAACAATGTTATAGTTTTGGGCCGCACAGGCATTTGGACTAAATGTTGCATTTTGAATGACTCTCTTGGGAGGGTGAAAAATTGCGTTAAAGGTTAGATTCTCAATCTGAAGAGGATTGGAATATGGAGGAGGAGTGTTTGTAGAGGGTTGATCAAAAACCTTTCCCTTAGTTTGATCACTTGGAGGAGTGTCCTAAGTTTTTGCTCAAGTTGTTACAATAACTGCCTTAAACATGTATACCTCAAAGGCGCTCGAGGAATCATCCCCATGGTGGGAATGACCTACATTTCCCCCTTCCGAAGGGGAAGGATTTTGTGCAACCAAATTTTTCTGTTGAACCGTTTAGGAGGCACCCTTCAGAAATTTAGCGACTACCTCACGATGAGGGTAGTATTTCATGTAGTGGTCTTCCTCACAGATCATGCAAGGAAAATTAGGCTTCCTAGTCGGTTGAGTATCAACAGTCTTTGGATTATCGTGCTTGTTAGAATATTTCTTGGATTTAATCTTGTTTTTCTTCTTACCTCCTGGTGGCTGAGATGACGTGGATTGGAATGCATTCACCTAAGAGGTTTTAGCAGGAGCGTAAATAGTCTTGGTGTCCAAAATGGAATTGGGTTCTGGAGCACGTTTTGTTGGATCTTTCAATGGACGAGGAGCTTTAGGGATCATTTCATAAAGTGTGAAAAATTGGGAATATACCAAGTCCAAATACCATGCATGGCTGATAGCCTACTCCTCAGCAACAAAATTTCCCATAGCAACATCGTGAGGAATGGGAGGCAATAATGACTTTGTAAACCAATCCACGAGGAGTTGGTCCAGAATGGGAGCTTTAATAAACTATATCCGTCATTTCCACTCATGAATATGATCTGATATGTGAGTGGAAGAGGATTACCAGAGTGAGGTCAAAATCTTGGTGCTGGTCTCATACCGCATGGGCAAATGAAAGTGGGTCAAGAAAACCATGTTAAGAGAATTAAAGTCGACAAATGAGTTACTCTATAGCTCAATGTACCATTTCACTATGACACCTGTAAGTTTTCTCTTAAAAATCCTAAGACAGATGGAATTGTTCATCAAAGAGTTGGAATAACACCATAAATGGAAAGTCATAACATGATTGTTAGGATCTTCGCCAGGCTTTCCATTGAATTTTGGGATGTCAGATGGTAATTTGGTAGGAATGACAGGCCAAAATGGGGCATGTTGAATGGGATCATTTGTTAAATGCGACACATAAGGCAGATCTAACGTAGATAAGAATGGAAGTTGTCGGTTAGCCTGTGGATACTAGCGAAAATTAAATTGCATGGGAACATCAGTAGGACCATATCCAAGTTGTGGTGAGATGCCAAAACAAGAAGGTCCTCTCATATATGATGTTTTCCTGGGTTTTCCACCGATACGCCCACGTAAGGCGTTTGTTCTAGTTGTCCACCCACTGTTATGAGGAAAATATCTCCATGGATAGGGGTAAACCACAACAGACGAAAATGACTACATAAATCAACTCTACCCTCAAGTATGCTATATAAAAAAATATTCTAGCAAGACAAGATANTGCTAGAATATTTTTTCATAAATCAACTCTACCCTCAAGTATGCTATATAAAAAAATATTCTAGCAAGACAAGATAAAAGTCCTACCTCGTCTAGACGTTTGATGAAGTCCACCATTGAGCACTTGACCCAAATCAATATACCTGCAACTAGTCCTCAAAAACCAAGCAACGCAAGAATATGGTGATAATATATGATGTTAACACATTCAATAGCATAATCCATCAACGTTCATAACAAATACGCCCATGGAATAATAATTCAAATATTTTCAAGATGTTAATTGGACAAGAAAATAGTATTTCATTTAAGATATAATCAACAAAAGTGAATAAGTTATAGACTTTCGTGTTGGCACGGTTCTGAATCGAGAAACCAAGTTCCTTCTAGCTAGGCCTCTACCACTTCAATCCTCCACAAAAGGAAAGCTCATGTAAGAGAGACAATGAAGTTCTCAGTTAGGAAGGGAAGAGCTTGGGGGTTGAACAATGTGTTTAGACTTAAAGGACAAAGGGATGCAGACTCAATGTGAAGTGAACAATTCCTCCAGAGTAACTTTTCTCTCAAAGTTGATTTCTTTCTCTCCTTTTTCCATAGCTCAGATTGGGCCCATTTATAGCCTTCAAGTGGAACTGAAGGGACGATTCAGAATGTTTCCAGTATATGGAAGGCCAAGGATCATTGGTCTCATGAGGTGACATGGAAAGATGACACCATTTTTCAATTTTGGGCACATTTCCTGATGTACGAGGGCTGTAGTGGTGCAACCTGTGTATACGCATGCTATATAGTAGGCAAGGTGCACATATGTGGAAAAATTATATTTTTGGCTCTGAGATTTGTAAAAAGGGACTTCAAGTCTGCATAGGGAAATGGAAAAAGGCCTTCTGTGCAAGATTGAATGGGGTGAGGAAAATATTTCTATAATAGATTCCCCTAATGTGTGAGGTCATAGGATTATCTGCGATGGCCGAAATAAATTATAAAAACCGAGAAGTGGAGTAATGGGGACCTAGCTGGAAAAACTAGTTGCTCATTACAATTTGTACTGACTTTGCATACATGGCTGCCAATTTGAATTACACTGCAGATCCATGTGAAAATATACCAAACAACTATCCATTTCCATGAATAGGAAAATACAAATGTGGTTACATGCCAAAGGTTGTCATAGTCATGAACAAGGCCCAGTAAAATCAGTCTCAAAATCAATTTGAAGATATCTGTATACAATGGAGTACAATCTGATCTCCCATGATCACTGAAGTCACATAGGTACTGGTCTAATGAAAAGGTAGAAACAACTAAGGAAAGCTGCAACTACATACTGATGTCTTCAAGTATTATACACAATCTTCCAAAGGTGCAAGTCTACATCATGTGAATAAAGGAGTTGAGGTCGAACACAATGAGACTTCATTTGCTTACTGGTCATTGAGGTATACTGTTAAAAAATGCGAGACAACCTACCGATGATGAAAGTAGATATCAAGGAACCGAGTACATTTTTACAAGTGTGAATAAAGGAGTCGGGGTCGAACACTTGAATAATCCATCTATCAAGAGACATTGATGTATTCCTAAATGTCAATGGTTAGAGAACCTTCCACTAATGACTGCAATCCTTTAGGTACTCATAGGATTGTAGGTCTCATTTCCAGAATAGATGAGATGAAGTCAATGGAAGGAAACCCGCTGAAAGGAGAGAATTAATGAATCTATCATCATTCAACACGAGGTACAAAGAAGGAGCTTGAAGATTTGGAGGAAATCAGATGAAGAATGTTCATGAACCAATGACCCTGTGCGTCTTTCGCATGTGCAAAGTGCAAGCGGTACACGAAAAAGACCCTATGAATAACAACCAATGAGGAAAACTGTTGACAAAGGTGAGGAAACCACCAATAAAGCTAATGAAATCCAAGAAACTGCACAGATCCCAATGTGTGAATAAATGTCTTGCCGTTGAACACAAGGGAAACCACCCAGTCAACGACCAATGATGAAATGTCGACTGTTGAGTTCAAGGTTACCTACCAATGAGGAAAGTAGGACTATGGTGCGTAATATGACTATAGCTTCATGTGATTATGAGAAAAACTGAGAGTATGGCTGACATGCAAAGTCAAGAGTTATGAGGAATGGCCAACACAGGTTGATAGACATCCTTTGAATAAGAGCATGAGACATATGGAAGAATCTGGAAGCATAGACTCAATGATGAAACCATGATATGCATGAGGCATCAATCAAACTCTCCATAGGGACTGGAAGAGTAACCAGTTGGGGGAGAAAACTCTCTATAACGAGCTAAGCTTCCTGAGGCTACGATAAACCCAAAATTATGATGACAAGTGGAATCAATATTTTTGGGATTTGTTCAAAGGCGACACGACTGCTGCCAATATAAGATAATACTTCCTTCCCACCTATCTTTTTTTGTTTTTTCATAGTCAAATGAATGCTATGATACAGAGGAGGAAACAAGTGTCGCAAGTAAGCAAAACTAATTCCAGCAGTGGAACATACCTATTCTCAATGCAAGGATGTGCATGTGGGATATGGACACTCGGGGGAATGTTCCCTCCTAGGTATAGGGTGTCAAGTTGCAAATGATATAGACGAGGCTCTGCTTGGTTGAGGATGAAAAACTGCTAAGGTAAATGGTTTATCACGCAAAGCGAGAACTGACAAAAGGCTCAATAATACAAGCAAGGGCATGAGATGCAATCACAATTTAACTTCAAAAAATGTCCTTTTTCATAATCTTAGTCTACTTGGTGTGAAAAAGGGATAAAATTGTATCAAATGGACATCCTTTCAAATCCAATTTACAAGTGTGAAACAAACAAGTTCTCTCGGAAATATTTTTGCTTTTTGAAAACGATTCAGAAAAGAGATTAACTAAGACTCATGACCTTTCAAGTCCAATTTAACGAGTGTGAAAGGGAGAAATTCACTCAACAATCTTTTCTCTTTTTAGACGAGTCATAAAAGAGCTTAAATCAGACTCGCTTGGGAGTTTCTAGGCGGAAAGTAACGGGGGAGGCCAAGGCTCCCGTGTTGGACTTTTATGAAATGTCAGTATCTTAAGAATAACCGACACAATATTGGGAAACCTAAAGCTCTCCAAGTCAAGGAGGATAAAGTGATAGTAGAGGTTACCATCTCTGTGATATATCAAATAATGTCTCTTACTTGAAAGGACATAGGAGGAAGCATTGGATACCCCACAAGACCATCCCAATCGAAGGGAACTTCTATAGGACTTGGAGAGAGAGTAATCGGGGAGAGTAAAACTCTCTCTTGTTCAGAAGGTGCAGTATCAGAAATGATAATGACATGGTTGAAGGATGCATCAACCTCCAAAACGAGAGTTGGTTTGACCAGAGGTTGCACTAGTATGACCACTTCTTAAACTCTGGGTTGAATAGGATGCATGATAACATGAACATGAGACACATCACCCTTGAAAATGGGGGTGTGGTTAGGAGAGGATTGCATCGGCATGACTTCCGTGTCAATTAAAGGAGACACAGGGTCTGGGAAAACCATAGATGCCTGAGAACTTGAAGGGACCTCAGGTGAGAACCATGCTTCTGGTATCCCAACAGTAGTAGGACACAAATGTGTAAGGTGATTTCCTTTGCAAGTCCTACAAAGGAATTTGGGATTACGTCTAAGACGTCTAGTCTTCTCAATCATATGAATGCCCCCAATGTCATTTACAATGGCTGGCGACATTCTTTCAACGTGACTGGCAGAGGCTGGAGGTTCATCTCCAACATGATGTACAAAGATTGGAGATGTGACATCAATATGACTCGTGGCGAATAGAGTGATGCCCCCAACATGACTATCAATGGCTAGTTGTGGGTGTTCAACATGACTCGTAGAGTTTGTCAACCAATCTCCAACATGACCAGTAGTGGTTGGTGATGGAGCTCCAATATGACTAGCAATGACTGGACTAGCGGTGGTGGTGATTTTTGGCATTTGATACCAAGGTCCCAAGAAATATTGGTTTTGAAACATTGTAGTCCAAGAAGGGTCCTGGTTTACACCATGTCCCTATCCGGAAAGGTAGTATCCTCCACCTAATTGATCGATAGAGGTTTGTACAGGCATCATCACTGAAGTTTTCGAAGAGACGAAAGTATGATAAAGATTATTCAAGTGAGGATATATGTTTCCCCCATGTGAAGGGGTTCCATGAAGAGGGTAGCCCAAACCGTAAAACCGATTCCCCCCGTCTGAAAGACCCGGGGATATATGTGGACCCACCATGGGAAAAGTGTTCGTAGGAACTTGCATGGTGGACGAAGGATACACGGATGGGGTGTAATAAGTAGAATAACTAGCCATTTGAGTACTGGCTCCTGAAGAAACATAGATATGACTCGATCTGTAAGAGGGGAGGTTCCAACCTTCCACAATGAGAGTTGGTTAAGGGGCATGATTCCTATCAAATGAAGATGTAGGCGGTGGGGCCATGGTTCCCCCAGATCCAATGCTAGGATTCTTATAAGTGGGCTAGGGAGAGGATGGAAAGGGTGAAGGCACATTTGGCATATCAACAGGAAAATGATTAGAGACCCAAGGCATGGACTGAGTGTCATGATTCTGCATACCATTGTGAAAAGCAGACGGATTCGTCCCCATGAAATGAGTGAATGTCATGGGGGGGTAGTGGTAAATAAGGGAGCTACAGGAAACCCACTATCCATGACAATGACAACTCAAAGCACGATATAAAATCTCAAAGGTCTACTAATAAAAAAGAGCACACAAAAAATAATCAAATGGCCAAACCGCACACAAACAATATAAAGTGGCTGAAATGGTCCTCCCTCCCTAAATTAGGTATGTCTCACGCAAGAGGGTCCTGAGACTCCCTGCTAAATATCAGAGGTGTCATAATTAGTTATAAGGGACATCATGGGCTTAACAACCAGTCGGTCAGATCCCCCCAGAGAGATAATCCTCCATAAAGGCTGTGTGCTATCCGACCCTTATCTGACCCAGAGTACCTGCAGAATAACCCCTGCAAGTAACTTATGTGGCACCTAAGTCAAGAAACTAAGAAACCATGGTATAACATATGCATAGGAAAACAATCGTAAGTCAGGTCCATCGTATAGGCAAGGTAGCAAAGCCCAAAACCTTGAAAGCTCCACCTCTCATGGAGGTAAGGGCACTAGCAAGATCCCTAGATACAAATAGATCCCCAGAAATATCTCTGACACTAATAAGGTATCGGGGGGATATCCATTCAACCGACCCCACGCAACCTCGGGTTTAACTATGGTGTAAGAGGAGCCTCCTGATATTAGCAATTATACAATGGATTTATCCACTCCCTTAGTCAGACACATATGCTGATTTAATAGCCTTGGAGAAGTTTACTCACAAAATCCTATTCCAAGTCACTAAATCCTAAGCTAGTTTGTGCACCCTAGAAAATGAAATCATTACTAATCAATTTTATATTATAGCGTTAATTTTAATGGCCTTGCTTACTCAAAAGGTGAGGATGTGAAACTAGTGATTTTATGACTCAACAAGTAAAATAAATGAATATGAATACAATGCAAATTCCTAACTTCAATTTCCAATAAATGATATGCTTCTTAAAAATGCAATTTTCAATTCAATTATGCAATTCTAAATAAAAATGCAATCTTTCTTTACATGCACTAAGATAAATGACAAAGACTCAAGAGATCAAAATGCCAATCAATGTAAAATGCCTAATATTTTTGTATTTTCAATATAAGAAAAATGAAAATGCAAGGACTGAACAACAACTTGATATAAAGACTCTACTGTGTATAGGAATAAACAACCCAAGTAGGATATCAAGGAGTAAAAACACCCAACCCAAGGTGCAAGGACAATCAAAATGAAAAGATGATGAGAAAGGCACCGCCCAAAAATTCAACCAAAGACAGGTTTCCTGTCATTCCATAGACACTTAACAATCACTATAGAGACCCAAGAAGACTCAACAATCATCAAAACCTACCCAACAACCGCCAAACTCAACAAAAAATAAACAAAGGTTGATGTATGCGACATTTCAAGGGAAAAGCGCGTATGTATGCAGCTTGCAGAAGGACATCATGCGTATGTACACGACTATCAAGCAAAAACCCGTGTATATGTGTTAAAACACAACTAGGCTAAGGAGAAGGCTGAAAGACTCAGAAACAAAGTGAACAGAGGCTGTCAAGAAGTCATACGACAAGAAACTCAATGTGAATGAGAGAAATCTATAGAGAAAAACACTCCAAACCCCAAAACAGAAGATTCAATCCCCAATATGGTGGCCAATTCTGTTACGAGGAAAATATCTCTATGGTTAGGGGTAAACCACAATAGACGGAAATGACTGCAGAAATAAAATCTACCCTCAAGTATGCTCTATAAACAAATATGCTAGCAATACAAGATAAAATTCCTACCTTGTCCAAATGTTCGATGAATTCCACAGTTGATAACTTGACCCAAAGTAATATACCTACAACTAGTCCTCAACAACCAAGAAACGCAAGCATATGGTGATAATATATGATGTTATCACATTAAATAGCATAATCCATCAATGTTCATAACAAATAATCCCATGGAATAATAATTCAAATATTTGCAAGATGTTAATTGGATGAGAAAATAGTATTTCTATTAAGATATAATCAACATAAGTGAATAAGTTACAGACTTCAGTGTCGGCATGGTTCAGAACCGAGAAACTAAGTTCCTTCCAGCTGGGCCTCCACCACTTCAATCCTCCACCAAAGGCAAGCTCATGTAAGAGAGACAATGAAGTTCTCAATCAGTAAGGGAAGAGCTTGGGGGCTGAACAATGTGTTCAGACTTAAAGGACAAAGGGATACAGACTCAATGTGAAGTGAATAATTCCTCCAGAGTAACTTTGCTCTCAAAGTTGAATTCTTTCTCTCCTTTTTACATATCTCGAATTTGGCCCATTTATAGCCTTCAAGTGGAACTAAAGGGTCGAGTCAGAATGTTTCCAGTATATGGAAGGCCAAGCTTCATTGATCTCGTGATGTGACATGGAAACCCGACACCATTTTTCAATTTTGGGCGCATTTCCCGATGTACGGAGCCTGTAGTGGTGCAAACTGCATATACACATGTTTTATAGTAGGCAAGGTGCATATATGTGGAAAAATTATATTTTTAGCTCTGGGATTTGTAAAAAGGGACTTCAAGTCTGCATAGGGAAATAGAAAAAGGCCTTCTGTGCAATATTGCATGGGGTGAGGCAAATATTGATATAACACCCATATACTGTGACTAGACAAATTGACCTCTTACGTACATAGATTGACCTGATGATCCCCCCATAGATGGTGACTGAAGGGATAGTTGCATTGGAATGATGGGGTTCACATACTGAAAGGGAAAAGTTCCTTGCAAAAGAATGCCCGCTAGATTGGGTTGTCCCCACAAAGGGTTAGCAACTCCTGTAAATGGATGTCTAGGATACATGCCACTGGTAGCAGGGATAGAAGGACTGGAAAGAACAACTTGCCCCCATGAAGGTTGATGTTGCAACCAGGATGGTTTCCCCCGAGTGAAAATTTTCCCTAAAGGTGAAGGTTGGCCTCCCATTGAAGATTGACCTCCAATGTATGGTGTGCTAATATGCGATGGTTGATATGGAGGTTGAGTAGCTTGTGGAATTGTGGTGGTGTGAACGACTCAACCACTGACCACCTAGCCGATGGAATGACCAAGTAAAGCACTTGGTGTGTGCATGTGTGTAAATAGTGAAGCAAGAATATTACCTAACCCATGTGCATAGGAAGATGTATGCGGAAGTGGTTGAGTCGATGTTACCTAGGTCACCGATGTTTCTAGTAAAGAAGAGGCACCATCAGTTTCAACTACATGAGTTGTGGAAAGAGATAAATTACCAAGTTGTTCAGGAAAAAAATGATGATGGGTTCACGCTAAAATATGGTGTAGTGGTTGAACCAGGTGGTAATCTATAAGAAGAAAAATCATCAACATATCTCATGGAGAATGGGTCAGTGTAACGACCTCCTCGTTACGACAACCATTCTAGTAACAGGTGAAATTTTTTTTTTTCTTACGGTGTGTGCACGCGTGTACAAGTAACAACACACTTAACGATACGACGCCACTCGACAACCAACGAGACATGACCATGAAGTTCAGCACAAGAAGACTGAAGGCATTCAACGAGAACTGCAACACAATACGACCATAGGCATAGGGCGCAAAACACAAACATTTAAGACCTACTGGAAGTACATAGTAAGAACATAGAGGGAAGAATCCATGGGGTTAGGGTTACTATTTCTGCACAGGAAGGCAGAAACTAGTAACCTCCGTCAGGTGTGTCGCAAGAGTGGAACCCTGCCTTTAAAGGGCCCGAGACTCTTGATACGGCACTGGATCCTTTACAGAAAAACACTCAGACACATATGCTAAGGCCACAGAAGGTGTCTATATCTCGCCCGTCACAAGCAAACCAAGCAAGGCGAGACGACCAAGAACGACGAATCAATGATCATCAAACTTCATTCCATCAAGTCTATCTTCAATTAACCATGGAGCTACTTAAGTCTACCTCATCAGATAATAAAATAATTGACTGAAATAAGACATCATCAACGATCGTCAGACGCGAATGCATCAAAACCAACATATGCAGCACCACTTTCATGGCGCAAGAGAACTGACCTACTCAATCTATCTAGCAGTAACCAAGGGTCGTGGCAAAATTCTAC
>JZKD02S1970005.1:424477-434517 GCA_000966675.3 Picea glauca | reverse complement strand
CAATCTCTCTGGAACTCGTGTGTGGCCCCTTTACTCCATATGTGAGTCTGGTCGACAAGCTATCGTCAGCCTGCATCATCAACCATCATGTCAGATCATGTCAAAAACATATCATGAAATCAATAGCATATCATCAAAACCACACAATATCACTGTAAATGAAACAACCCAAACAGCCCACTCCCTGACTCAATCCAGAGTCCAAGGGAGTTCCACCGATGCCTCTGCATCCTCAAGGTCTGAAACCCTACACACTCAATGAAACTGAGTCAATAGCACCTGTATACAGCAATAGTAAAACATCCTGTCATCAATCATGACGCATCATCATCAAGGTTAAGTGGTTCATCATCATAAAAATCCAGATCACTTGCGAGCAAGTGTTCTCAAGAATAAGTTTTGTCAGTGCGCCAGAGCGGGATGTTACAGTCAGTGAGTGGTGGGCCAAGTGGATCAGTAAAAAGAGGATGCATGTAAGATGCAATTATTTCTACAAAGGTTATGACCAATTATTCTACGTGATGGTCACTCCCAGGAGCTATGCTCTTGGTCTTATAAGTTTGATCTATGATCATTCATTCGAAAGAAACATTGTGTTCAGGTTCTGAAACATTAGGTTCCATTCCTTGTATACTATGAAATCTCCAATCCTAAGGCCTATTGATATTATGGTAGCTGCAGGAGGTATTTACCTCTACGTGTAAACATGACGAGGATAGAATACTCCGAGAAGAAATAATAAATCCTAATGAGTTGGATAATAACCCTAGAAGACTTGTCGATTCAAGAAGATAATTTATATTAGGTTATTAGCCTCCAAGAGAAGAATTTGGCCAGAAATAATAATATATATATTGAACAGACAGATACTCAGAATGAGAATTCAGCCCGGATAGTTAGCCAGAATTAGTATAAATACAAGAGGCCAGTTCTCATTTTAGCAGGCAGTCTCAGGATTGTAGTGCCCAGTCTTGTGCACAGGTTTGAGGAGAGCTTCCATTGCAGCTGCTGCAACTAGCAGTTCACGTTTGGATTGGACTATCTCTTGGCTAGGGTTTGGACTATCTGATCAGCTCTTGTTGATGCACTATCCTTGGGGAAAGGTGCACTACTTCTGTATCAAAGTTAAGGTGCTCGGAGGGTGGCTTCGACCTATGGTTGGGTGACAAGGGTATTGTCAATGGTAAAACAAGCACACATCTTTCATGTTATAACAAGGCCGACTATGAAAGTCAAAGAAACAAACTCCTAAGAAAACTAAAAGAAATCAACCAAGCAACAATAGGATCGAGGATATTTCAAATATGGGATATCAAGCCATCAACAAAGAAATGAGAAGAAGTTAAACCGACCTCCACATAACAACCCTACTTGGTGCAAGAAACCCTCGATTTCATGGGATCACCCTCCAAGGGTACTGAGAGTGTGATATGACATCTGCCCTAGGTACTGTGGGAATCCCCCCACAGTCACCTATGTAGATACCTAGGAAAGGCCACTAAGGATACCAACTCGTGGCCAACCTTTGGGCAGGTACAGTTGACAGTCGAGACCAAAAGTATGTGCATGATATCAAAGTCCGAATCTCTTCAAGAGCACCGAAGACAAGTGGACTGGTAAGACTCTAAAGGACCCTGAATGGATTCAACATTCGGGAAGCACCAAGATCAAATGAAACCAGTGGTTTCTCAATAAAAATCCTCAATATATACTCTGTCTACTATGATTGGTCAAACTTTGGAGGGGTAATCTCCGCATCTCTCCCGCACTTGAACTCGTGTTTATCCCTTGTGTGAGAGGGGGTTCCTAACTGTGATTATATGAAATTTGTATTTGTACACTCTCTAGTGTTATACAATCTATTTAGTAGTATTGGATAATTTACTCACTTCACCTAGTCCAAAGACCCTAATCCTATACTACTGTTGGTGTGCTAAAACCAAAAAATGTTCTAGTTGATTTTATTAGAACATGATTGATTTTAATGGATTTTTGCTCAAAGGGTTCACGTAAATGAAACTGATGATGGATGATGTTTGAGAGACTTGACTCCAACAGAATGAAAAAAAATGAGATGCAATCCGTTCTTTTCTATGAATTCTATTTTTGGGAAGGAGAAGAGTTCAATTATTCTTAACACAAGAAATAACTCAAAACTATGCAACTTTCAATTTCAGGGATCAAGATGATGCCAAACTACCAAGCAAATGTTTCCAAAAACCAAAATGCACATGAAGAACAAGATTTTTTTTCTAAAAGTATGCCAAGACAAGTTCCTAAAGAATGTAAACAAATTTCTTTATTTGATAATGTATGCAAGGAGATATGCACATTTGTTTTCTTCTTAACTTTCAATAGAAATGGAAGAGATCTATGTTCGACACAAAGAAATAAGAGTTAAAAAATAAATCAAACAAAGCACACTCAAAATGATGAGGACTAAAAGAAAACATGTGTGAGATGACCTGTACAATCAAGAACTCAAATATGGAAAGGAGAATGACGACAAAACACTCATGAAAATCCTCAAAAACAGGAGCAACAAGAAACATGGTTGTGGTAAATGAGAGAGTCCTAATCATCCAAAAAAATGAGATGTTTCAACGAGGAAAAAAAGTCTCAAAACTAATCAATATTGGAAAAATCAAAGAAGGAAATGAAAATGAGTGGTGAATGTCAAATTCTCAATCAAGAAAAATCAGAGACAAACTATGAGTCTCTAGGCTAAAGACTAGGCAATATCAAGCACACAAGCAAGATGAAAAAAGGATGACAAAGAAAGAAACCAAAATCTCTTGATAAAAGAGATGGTCAAACTCATCCAATAATCCAGAACTGATCATAGAGAATCAAGGAAGAATCTCAAACAATCACAGAGAAAACTGAGCAACATTTGAGAAAAAAGCAGAAAACAGGGCTAAAAAAATAGGCTACTATAGGAGGACGCTCCTCCAAAATAACATATAGGGCACCCAAGGGGTGATGGATGCTCCCAAATGGCTTAGAAACAAATATCAAGGACACTCTGTGGCAGTTAAACAAGGGACATCCAAGGGGTGATGGACGCTCTACAAAGGTCCTGAAGGTTCAAATTTGACAAAACTTATCATAAAAGGTCAGGGTTTGATGAGCACAGGAGTGCCAAAACATAAGAAGCAAAGAATAAAAAAATTCAAAGGTTCTAAGGGATATAAATCTAAGAAGAAATAGATGGTTCTCCCAAGTATGGTCACCAATTTACTATGGTGAGAATTATCCCCCTGTAGACAGGTTGAGTTCCCCTTACTTGGGTTTCCTACAAGTGAGACAACCTCTAACAAATGGACACTAACATCCTTTTAACAAACCATTCTATTTTCTTGTAGGAGGGTTGAGAGAGAAGGAGAAAGGGTGTGTGTACCTGATTTCTCATGTTTGTCCTCACTGATCCAATGGTTGAGCATCAATCCAAGCATCTCCCTCACGAAGTCAAACCTGGAATAACAGACAAACCTTCTCCTACTACTATCTATTATTGAGTAATAACAACCCTACCTACTAATAACTTAAGCAAAGGAATCTGATAAACAAGAAATGAATAAGATAGTTTAAGAGAAATATGCCAAGTTCTTTTATTAATGAAAGCATGAAAATGTTACAACCATTGAATGCTGATGCAATCCTCCAAGCTTCTTTCTTCAACCCTTGAACATGAATCCAACTCAACTTCTTCACATAAACAAAGGTTTGGCTCTCCTTGACAAGATCATAAGTTTGATATGCTTCCTTTTCCTCCCTCCCTCACTTTGAAATGGCCTGGTTATATAGATGCAGGAAGGACTAACCACTGGGATAAACCAAGAGTGTAGTTGAGGATAAGGTGGGTTAGGTTAGGATTTGAGTTAGCTTCATGGTTATACTTGATCTCAATATAGGATGGAAGAAGGCTCGAATCATATCTTGATGAAAACAAGAAAACAAACCGAGAACTATCTAGAACTTCCTCGAAGATTGCCCCTAAATTCATGGGATTTGACCAAATATGCATGGATGTTCCCCCAAAGACATGTACATAGTGTCGACAATGCTCCCATAGCACTAGAACATAAGTATGGAAACTCTCCCAACATGGAAAGGGGTCGGCCATGGTCAAACAAGGACAGGACTGAGTGAAAAACATCAAATTTGCAAGGTGTTTAAATGTGTTTTCCTCTCCTTGATGCTAAAGGGAAAGTAATGGATCATTCATGCATGGTGTTGAGGTGGAGATACTTAGGAGAAGTGTGACAAACAATGTACGACACTTAGCAGAATGAATCATGGCATTTATGACACCAAGCAAGGTGAAGTGTGACACTTACGACACTTAGCAAAGTAGAATGCGATACTTACGACACTTAGCAAAGTGTGACAAAATGGTGTATAACAATGTGAAATTTCAAGAATATTATAGAGGGTCCAAAACCCTAACATTAATTGAGGGTTGAGACATGCAAAATTCCAAAATCTAACCCTAAATGACTATGTTAAATATTGGACCGCTAGGAAGGAAGGGGGTTCCATTCTTTTAGTATTGTACTTGTTCCATAGTTGAGAAAATAATCTAGGAGTGGTATTTGAGAGAATAATAGAGGAGGTAGAAGATTATGTAATAGCGATTCAAGCCACAATGTCATAGGAAAATCCATAGTAAGTGCTGCTTTCTTTGTACTTTCATTTTATAACTGAAGAAAAGAGAGCAGAGCATAGGTCTCACCTTCTAGTTGGGTTTTCTCCCATATTGAGTTTCCTAGGTCACATTTTGTGTTCATTTGTGTGGATGGTGTGTTCATTTGCTTGTTCTTTCAATTTCAGATTTTAGTTATTTCATAAATTTGAGTATTAAGCTAGTAATAATAAACACAAGATCTAAGGAAATACTTTGCTTAATAAAATATTTCTGAATATTACAAGATCTATTGTGACAAGTGGTTCCAGTGAAATATCCATTTTAGTTTACATATCACAGATACTAAACACACCACAAATATGTGGCAAATAATTGCCAAGATCTTGTGATCAATATATATAAAATATTTAGACTTATAGATAGATTGTGCATGCCACATTGATGAATAGACATGAGTATGGATAGTCTATATATTTTAGTTTTAGGTGTGTCTCTTAAAAGGAGGATTTTTTTGTGTAGCCATTTTCACTTCATTAGATGATGATGAACTCAATATAGTATAGGAGTTTTCTATGTATACATGGAAAAGCAATAAATATTTAGGGTAAAATAAAGTCTCTTGAAATAAGCATTTAAAATCTTTTGAAATAAATAATAATTGTAATGGTTGTGTCAAAATATTGTTCTCATGTCTCACAGTGGTCAACTTCATGACTCACAGCGTGTCCACCTTTTATATTATTTATATTTATTTGTCATTCATAAATTTACCATACTAAGGTTTGAATGGGATATTTGAACAAAACTATTGGGAGTGAGTTTTAATGTGCTCCTATATTTTGTTATTTGAAATTAAATAGTTGCATGCTTGTATTTCTCATGGACGAATACTGGTGCATTTTAACCCAACTCAGAAGTATGGAAAAAGAGGGAATTAATTACTAATAAAAATGATATTCATTCCTTATGAATGCAATTACAAAACATACAGTGGTCATGTTAACATAAAATATTGTATATTCTCCATAAATTATTGTATATCCTCCATATTTTATGTGACCAATGGAAAATACATTGTCAGCGGTTCAGAGGAAAATTGTGTATATTTATGGGTTCTTTAAGCTAGACATATTGTTCAAAAGTTGGAAGGTCATACAAATACTGTGATTTCCATCCCTTGCCATCTTATAGAGAACAAAATTTCTTCTGGTGCATTGGACAATGACAAAACTATAGGAATTTGGGTTCCAGAAAATCAACCAAACTTCTTCACATTATTTTTTTGAATCCATGCCTTATATATTCTAATAGATGTATTGTAACTGACCCTAGGGACCATTTTGCATATTTATTGGTTTTGCAGAAGAAACATTATATAAAAGTTGCATCAATGCACAAGCGTGCAACTTTTGTCCTTGACTGGAAAATTTGCTTGAGATGCTCTCAAGGTTTTTTTTCCACATTTATTGGTAATGGAGAACATTATTCTTGTAATATTACTCATGCACTAGTGTCTATGACGAGATCCAATGTTTTAGTGTCAATGTATAGAATTAATAATTTATGAAGAAGTTCTGGAATTTTGAGACAAGCTCTTATTTTTTAAATCAACAATTCAAGTGTTCTTATTGTGTTTTGTCATGGTAACTAGAGGAGGATAATGCTTAGTAATTCACATTTCACTATATCTATATGGGTACCTGCCCACTTCTTAAGGCATGATTTAAACAAAATGTTTTAAACAAAAACAATTTGAATTATATTAGAGTAACTGGCTTACATAATTCACAGCGAGAATTTACAGACAAAGCTGCATTACATCTCTTTGGTTGCATCCAAATTTCATCTTGCTTTTGATTTTATACAAAAAATGTCCTCTACCATTGGGCTGTGTGGTTTAATGGTTGAGATGGGGCATCACTATGCTGAAGACCCAAGTTCAAACTCCAGTTTGCGCAAGGCCCTGGAAATTAAGTTATGAACGGAGTTGGATAGTGATATGTACAATTCATTCAACAAAATAAAAATTGCCCTCTGTTTATAGAGTAGGCATCTTTCCTCAAAACATCATGATACAACTTGAGTTCTATAGAGTTATAACTAAGACACATATAGATGCCTAGACAAATGCATAAATACTGTAGCAGACTCCAGTGGGCATAGGGCTCTGGAAATTAAGTTATGAGCTGAGTTTGACAATGATATGAAGAATTCATTCAACAATTTTTTTTTCCGCTCTGTTTATAGAGTAGGCATCTTTCCTCAAAACATCATGATACAACTTGAGTTCTAGCAGACCTAGTTCACACATTTCACACATCAAAACTAAAATGGACATATATAACAAAGGCTTACTTAGATTCCTGGACAGACATGAGACCAAGGGGTTTGCTTAACCAGTTGATGTCAATGTTACTTGGCATTTGGCCAATTCCGTTCTAGCAGGTCCTTGATTCAAATCCCCTAGGTGAGGCACAATAATCTACCCTGACATGTTTACTAGGTATGCCATCCATGAATGTGAGAAATCATCTTTGGGGTTTCCCAACAAGGTTTTTGTTGGAAAAGAAAAGATCCCTATCTCCCTCACTAGTATGATTCCACAAGCCGATGAAGATTTCCATTGGTAGAGTTATAGAAAAAGAGACTTTTGCAGGATATGATCTAGAGGAATCATCAATAAGGTCCTCCTAGTCAATATTTGTTTTCCCAATCACTATAGAAATATCCACTGAAACATGCAGAGAATAATCTATAGTCAAATAATTTGTAAGATGAAATGAAAATGATTCTGACAGATTGTGAGTAGGAACTTCATCAAAGCAGGGGAGAAATTACTTATCTCCCCCAGTAGAACGAGTGGTCTTAGGCCCACAAATATCATTATGAACCAAGTGAAGATGTTGAGGAGTATGCTTCATATCACAATAACTAAAGGAAACCACATTAAAAAAATCATCTATGTGCTCTATAACTCATAGATTAGGGAAAAAATCAATCCTTTTGTTGGTGTGAGTGATGTGGTAAATAGAAAGAAGATTCGGTCCAATTCCTACAACATGAAAGACACCTCCAAAATTGGTGGTGTTGATGATGACATTACCACATATTTTACTAGTAAGGCTCAATAAGTGGAGTGCATATTGAGATGCACACTGAAAAGAGTCCATTAGGTTCAACAACGATGTGAAGGAGAAGCCTCTGTAAAGTCTTTAGAATTTCACCTTGATAGACCCGAGAAAATAAAGGTATTAGCTTCTTCTAGAAAACAAATCTGCATTATGTCCCCTATTGTTGCAACAAAGGAAGGAAGAGTGCATTAGCTTTGAAGGAGGGTTTAAACCTTAGGAAAAACCCTAGGAAATCCTACAAAATATATGATATTAAAACCCTAGTTCCACAATTGCAAAGAATCTTTAAGCGATGCCACTAGCCAAAACTCTTTGGTCCATCTATTGAAGTGATCCCTTGAACAAGGGTTTAAACCCTAGGAAAACCTAAAAAGAGATGATCCAAAAACACTAGTACCACAGTGCTTAGGCGATGCCACTAGCCAAAAATACTTGGATCAATTGCTGAATTAAGTGAGGTTCACACCCACTCTAATACCATGTTGTTACATGGTCAGTTGTGGCCAAAAGTGAAACTTACCATTTTCAATACCTCTATCCCATTTATCCTGGGAATTTTGTAGCCATTGTTTCCCTGATTAGGTTTAAACTGGATCTTTGTACACATTTTTGACTAACCTCTTTTTCATTGAATACCTCGGTTTTTCTTGAGAGACAAATCTTTGAAGATATAATTCTTGGGATAATATCCCATATTGTTTTTTAAAACTTTTGTTTTTAAGGTATTCAAGATATGACGAGTGCCGCTTGTTAAATATTTGCTCATTGGAAGATGACCTAGTACATGTATAGTATGGAGAACACATTCTTATATCTATGTGACATCCCCATTTTAACCCCTTGTTTAAATTGTAATTAATGATTTTTAGCACAGTTTATGACAACATGTGTATTTCATTATTGTGCCAAGTTGAACTAAACAAATAAAAAACAATGTATATGTATCTTATTTTAATTAAAAAAGGGCATGAGCTCCTAGATGGGCCATGATGCCATGAGCATGATACCACAAGCAGGGAATGGTGAGTGGGTCTCAAGGGTTCACCTTGTAACTAATTGCAATCCACCCTCGTTAAGACTATTTTTTCTAAGATTTGAAGTTGAAAAATGTTTCACTCATTTTCCCTCCAGCCCAAAACATTTAATATGAAAAACTTGGTTGGTTGAAATGTCTCATTCCCATAATTACGGGAGCATGGGATGGTAGTTGAGAAGTACTCCCAAAAACAAATTCATGGAATGGGTTGGGTATAATAGCCTATAAATTCATGGTTGACCCATGGATGCCTTGGAACGAGGAAAATTGTGATCATGTGGGCATGCACAGGGGGTTGAGAGATAGATTTTGCATGCAAAGAAGAGAACAATAGAAGAGTGGTGAGCTAAGTTGTTGCTGAGTTGAATCAGTGAGAAAAATAGTGATTTCAAGTTAATAATTTGCATAGGAAACTCTCTAATGATGTTGGACCATGGGATTAAGAGTTAGGGCCTTATTGGGTGCATGTGAAAGCACTAAAGGAGGAGCTTCTCAAAGGGCTATGTGGCAGTGAAGAGAGGTCTCTCTTGTGTTGTGAAGAGCCAACATAGGGGAACTTTAAACTCATGGGGGTCCTGAGATCTCAACAAATAAATTTACCACAAATTCATCCCTTTAGAGGTTGCTAAATTACCCATACTAGCTGAGAAATTTTCCTAAAAATTCTCCCCGGTGGTATCATGGTCACGATAGGGGTTGGCCAGTGGTAGAAAGGAATGTGCAATTGAGCCTATGGTTGGGTGGAAAAGTGCTCACCCTCAGTCAGTTTTTTGGGAAGCTTCTATTTCAGATAAGTGTTCTTATGATGCTCAAAAAATTTACTTACATCTTGGTTTATGGTGTTTTATAAATTATAATTTCATTTTGTTGTGAAAGGTAATCGATTGTAGTAAATTATATGGAAAGGAAATTCTGCATGCCTAATTAAGATTTAATCTCTGATTTCTACCTTAGAAATTACTATGAGTTTCTTGTGTGTGCTTTTAAATAGAGTGAAATTGTATACATAGTGTCATCATGTCTATGATAGATTTTGTTTACCATATATATGTAAGATAGAAGCTTAGTTGGGAGATAATCAAGGAATTAACAATTCTAAGTGTTAGTAGTTTGTTTGCATACTTGACATTATGTCCTCAAACTTGTGGAAATTGATGAATTGTCTTTGCATATTATTAAAGAAATTATGAAATTGACATCTATTAATTGCTTTAGAATTAATTTA
>JZKD02S1970005.1:388204-420561 GCA_000966675.3 Picea glauca | reverse complement strand
CAAGTTTAAAAAGGGTGGCTATGAAAAAAAGGTAAATTTTTCCTTGTAATTTGCAAGGTATAACCTATAATAACTGACTAAATGAAAATGCATTCCCAAGTTTTCCTGTAGCTCCAAAATTTGTTTTTATAAGTTTTAAGATGGAGTTACATAAATGGTAAATTTACCTATGCATCTAAAGTTCAATTTAAGAACATGAGAGGTTGCTTTCATGCACCTAGAATTGGGATTTTATGTAAATTTGAAGGGGAAAATGGCACAGCCTAAAATGGATGCCCTAGTCTCAAATTTGAGCTAACTTTGGTGGTTCATCTTGCATAAGCTATAGTTTGTGATTTCACACATGTCTATAACATTATATTGACATTTTGAGACATAAACATACCTCGTGTGCATAAAGGATTAAAATTGCAATGTAAAACCAAAGTGAAAACTTGTTAAAGTTGGCCAAGGATCAATAATTTAGGATTTAAGTTGTAAATTGATCATTCCAATATGTATAACCTGTTTGTACAATTAATAATGCATTTATTGTCCAAACATGATGATCTCCGTGTGCAAATATTCATGACATTTTGACGAATCATAGCATAGTGGGTTAGGAGATAAACCAAGGTCAGTTTTTCATTAAGATTCATAAAAGACTCTTTTGTGAAAAAATAGGTAAGAGACGTAGGGTATAACCCTGAAAATGAAAAAACTATTTGTAAAAAGTAACCCAATGTTGTATTATACCTTATATTTGAGTTGTGCAAGTTGTTTTGGATGTAGTTCATCATAGTAGACTTGGTTTTGTTGTTTATTTTGCAATTACAAGTTTAAAAAGAGTGGCTGTGCAAAAGAGGAAAAGTTTTCCTTATAATTGTTAAGGTATAAACTATACTAAGTGACTAAATGAAAATGCACGCCGAAGCTTCCATGTAGCTCCAAAAGTGGTTTTATAATTTTTAAGATGGCGTTACATAAATGGTTAATTTACCTATGCTTCTAAAGTTCAATTGAAGAACAAGAGAGGTTGCTTTCATGCACCTAGAATTGGGATTTCATGTAAATTTGAAGGGAAAACTGCCACAACCTCAAATGCATGCCCTAGTCTCAAATTTGAGCCAACTTTGGTGGTTCATCTTTCATAATCTGTATTTTTTGATTTCACACCTGTCTATAAACTTATATTTGCATTTTGAGACATAATCCTACTTGGTGTGCATAAAGGCTAAGAATTGCATTGTAAAACCAAAGTGCTAAATTGTTAAATTTGGCTATATTAAACTGCATGCCCAAAATTGGATAGGGATCAATAATTTAGGATTTAAGTTGTAAAGTGATCATTCCAATATGTATAACCTGCTTGTATAATTAGTAATGCATTTACAATCCAAATATGATGATTTCTATGCACAAATATTCATGGCATTTTCATGAATAGGAGGATGGGGGGTTAGGAAAGAAACCAAGGTAATTTTTGCATTAAGAGTCATAAAAGACTCTTATGTGAAAAAATAGGCAAGCGATGAATATCTTGGGCTCCAAAACTGTGCACTAGTTGCCTCAGTCAGATTGACTTCATTGGAAACTCTTCTGAACGAGCTCTTTAAAAAACACTTTTGTGAAAGAACATCTCTACAAGATATGACGACTGAGAATGACCACGATTGATATGATGGATCTTGTTCTTTTGGGGTTCTTCCTTCAGGCTTCTCTTCTTCAGACCTCAACTTGCGCCTTGTATCAACACTTTTTTTAAACATGAATTCCAATGAATGGATAGGATTGGCCCTCGATATGGTGAATGGTCCTCATTCATTCAGCTCACACCATCGAAATCCTCCCTTCAGACTCAACCTCATGCCCAAATCCAAGTCTTTCTAAAACCTTCTTGCTGAAGGACTTTCAGGAATTCCTTGCGTTGATATTCTGCGATTGAATCTCGACCATTGATCCTCATGATTGAGTTAATCTAGGCCGTCAATCCATACAATTCATAGTCACCATGAAACTCACAAGAATTTGACTTCCATGGCCAAATTTGACTTTGCAACCTGCAGATCGACACGAGTAAAACCATGGAAATGCAAAAAATGTTTGTAAAAAGTAACCCATTGTTGTATTATATCTTAGATTTGAGTTTTGCAAGTTGTTGGGGATATGGTTTGTCATAGTAGACCTAGTCATGTTGTTTATTTTGCAATTGCAATTTTAAAAAGGGTGGCTGTGCAAAAGAGGCAAAGTTTTCCTTGTAATTGTCAAGGTATAAATTGTACTAAGTGACTAAATGAAAATGCACGCCCAAGCTTCCTTGTAGCTCCAAAAGTTGTTTTATAAGTTTTAAGATGGAGTTGCATAAATGGTAAATTTACCTATGCATGTAAATTTCAATTGAAGAGCATGAGAGGTTGATTTCATGCACCTAGAATTGGGATTTCATGTGAATTTGAAGGGAAAACTACCACATCCTCAAATGCACGCCCTAGTCTCAAAATTGATCCAACTTTGGTTGTTAACATTGCATAAGTTGTAGTTTGTTATTTCACACCTGTCTATAAACTTATATTGTCATTTTGGGACATAAGCCTACCTGGTGTGCATAAAGGCTAAGAATTGCATTGTAAAACCAATGTGCAAATTTTTTAAAGTTGGCTATATTAAGTTGTGTGCCCAAAATTGGATAAGGATCAATATTTTAGGATTTAATCTGTAAATTGATCATTCCAATATGTGTAACCTATTTGTACAATTAGTAGTGCATTTAAACTCCAAAAAGGATGATTTCTATGCATAAAGATTCATGACATTTTGATGAATCGGAGGATGGTGAGTTAGGAGAGAAACCAAGGTCAGTTTTCCATTGAGAGTCATAAAAGACTCTTCTATGAAAAAATAGGCAAGAGATGCATAGTAAAACTTTGGAAATGCAAAAAATGTTTGTAAAAAGTAACTTAATGTTGTATTATAGCTTATATTTGAGGTATTCCAGTTGTTGTGGATGCGGTTTATTATAGTAGACATGGTCATGTTGTTTATTTTGTAATTGCAAGTTTAAAAAGAGTGGCTATGCAAAAGAGACAAAGTTTTCCTTGTAATTTGCAAGGTATAAACTATACTAAGTGACTAAATTGAAATGCAAGCGCAAGATTTCCTGTAGCTCCAAAAGTTGTTTTATAAGTTTTAAGATGGAGTTACATAAATGGTAAATTTACCTATGCGTCTAATGTTCAATTGAAGAACACGAGAGGTTTCTTTCATGCATCTAGAATTGGTATTTCATGTAAATTTGAAGGAAAAACTGCCTCAACCTCAAATAGACACCCTAGTCTCAAATTTGAGCCAATTTTGGTAGTTCATCTTGCATAAGACGGAGTTTGTGATTTCACACATGTCTATAAACTTATATTGGCATTTTGAGACATAAACCTACCTTGTGTGCACAAAGGATAAAAATTACAATGTAAAACCAAAGTGCCAAATTGTTAAAGTTGGCTATATTAAAACGCATGCCCAAAGTCGGCTAAGGATCAATAATTTATGATTTAAGTTGTAAACTGATTATTCTACAATTAATATCGCATTTACAGTCCAAAATGGACGATTTCTATGCACAAAGATTCATGGCATTTTGATGAATCAGAGGATGGTGGGTTAGGAGACAAACCAAGGTTAGTTTTGCATTAAGAGTCATAAAATGCCCATCTTTGTAAAAATAGGCACGATATGCATAGTAAAACCTTGGAAATGCAAAAACTGTTTGTAAAAAGTAACCCAATGTTGTATTATACCTTAGATTTGAGTTGTACAAGTTGTTAGGGATGTGGTTTATCATAGTAGACCTGGTCATGTTGTTTATTTTGTAATTGCAAATTTAAAAAGGGTGGCTGTTGTTTATGGGATTTTTCCCTGTGACCTTGGGTCATGTCACAAAAAAACCTGACCATATTCAAAAGACAAACCCTACCCTCACACATACAATGGTAATCAAATAACTACTTTTGGAAGAGAGAAGAGAAGAGGTCACACCTTGTATCCTATCATTTGATGTCATTCCACACTCTCGACCTTTGATTCACTCTTGATCTCAAATGTTATTAGCATGCAAAGGGAGATCAAGTCCATGCTACAATGAGGTAGTTATGAAAACAAGTCATACATGTAATAAAAACATTCAGATATATAAAGAAAATAAGCATATATAAATAGATTGAACAATATTACACCAATATGGAGAGAAACAAAACTCTTTTATTGAAAACAATATAAGTAGGTAGTTACAACTTGACTCTAACCACCGACACTACCTCAAAGACAACTGTTGAGGTTCCTCCGCTGGTCCTTCAAACATAAACTCTTCAGGATGAATCTTCCTCGGATGACCTAGAACATATAGGAACACACCCTACGATCATATATAGGGGAGGAAGGAATGATGGAAAATGAGTTTCAAGAACAAGGATGCTACTTAGAGGATTGGGGAATGAGAGAAGCTTTCAAAAATGTTAGCATAATCTTGCACCAAGGATATCCTCCTCACCCATGCTCTCATAAGTGCTTGTTGGACGCATACCTAGTTTGAGGAAAGACCTATTTTTGGAAGAAGAGACGTAATTTTTGAGCAGGTGCAACAACTGGCAAGAAAGCAACATGCAGAAAAAGGAGGAAAAACATCATGCAAGAGGAAAATCCATGTGTGAGGAGGTAGAAAAGCCTAAACATATTAGGGTTAGGGTTTTTGATAAGGATTGTAACGACTGTAATCCTGTAAAATAGTATAAATACAAACTTAGGAGGTCTAGGTCGGGGGTTGTTGTGGTTCAGTTTTGTTAAGTGGTTAAAGATTGTTGATAATTGTGGTTGAAAGCTGTTGAGTTGTAGAAGAGTTGAGTAAGGTAGATTTTGAGGGTTAGATCACAGGTTGAGGATCTTGGTGTGATCTAGTCTGCCTCAAAGAGGTTCCTTAACCTCATCCGGATTATATGATTGAGGATGTAATGCACACAACACTAGATTTTGCAGCAAATTGAATAAAAGAGTAGAGAAGCCAAATATTTGTGGATGTAGCCTAGGAGGGGGTGAACCACAGTAAAATCCATGTTCTATGTGATGTTTTATCGAATTCCTACTTTATGTTAATTGTTATTTTATGAATGAATGAATACCTAGATGTATTAGCATGCATGCATGAGGCTAAAGATGAATGAATATTAGGAATACCTGAATCAATAACAAGTTTAATGCATAAAGAAAGATATAATACACTCCTATATCCCCACTCATTTCTAGACTGCAAACACCTGGGTATTGCAGTCACCCATAGAGTTATCTCGGGTGAGACTGGCTGTGTGCTCTGCATGCAACATTGCCTTCTGGTTTACCAGGAGGGCCGACAGTTTTAGAGGGTTTTGTTGGAAACTTGTCAGATTTGAACTTGGGTCAATCCAAGAAGAAGAAAAAGGGATATCTAACCCAAAAAATGGTTTCGTTTCCATTGATAACTACATAGGATTGAGTGGACAAGATCCATGGAAGAAACACAAGGATAATGAAGGTATAGAAAGGAATGTTCAGGCCATGGAATCCGACGAAGGAAGAGATCAAAAGATGGTTGAAAACAAAGGAAATTGAGTTTGCACAGAAGGAAAATATAAACCCTAACCTAACACCATGCACATATCTCGACAAATATGGGTTTAACAACCTACAAGAGGTATTTTTCTATGATTTCCTGCATTTGTTGAAAGAGTGGTTATTAATGTTAAAATACAACCACCCTACAAACCGAATCAGACAGCTGGAGTGGAATCCTATGGAGATCGTGCAGTTACAAAAAGTTGATAAAATTTTTATGCGCGCAATAGATTTCTGGTTAGACAATATTGTTGCAGGGTTTATCACTAGATTTTTAGTAGATACAACAAAGTCTTACACTATAGCAGAGCAGGATTTTCTAAAGGGACCCAGAGGTAGGTGTTGGGCCCTTCATTTTTGAGAAAGAACTATGCAAGTGTTGGTTGGACAACCTTCATCAGAGGCCGGAAGGAAGAACAACAGAAAATAGTTGCGGAATCCAACGCAACACCAGCTAAACAACAGACAGTTGCAATAGAACAAGAAGAGGTGTAAGCCGAACAAGAAGACATAACCCAACTATACATAGGAAAAAATATAATTGAAAAAGGGTTGATTGTTTTGGGGTTTTTTGATTAGTTCGCTCATTCATCTTTGGTCATTAGCTGATGTTGTTAAGTTGAGTTGTGTCAATTAGAGCCTTGCCCATGGGAATTGTCCAAGGTTTTGTTGTAAATCAAGAAGAGTTGAATCTGTAATGAACATGACCTACTGGCTGGGAAGTCAGGATTATGTGGCTGAGGTTTGGAGCCAAAATTCTGTACTGTACTTTCTATGTCATGCTAAGTTTGTAATGTAAGAAAGATCTTTGACGATGATATGAAGAAGAATTAAGTCTTCAAATCTGAGGTGTCTTTACATGGTTGCTTATGCATTTCAGTCTTTCTGTATAGATTATGAGTTATAATTGCTGCTCTTATGATTAATTGGTGCTTGCAATACCAATAGGTTTTGTTCTTACACTTAGATGTTTCTGATATGATAATGTCGATTGCGTAAGAACTGAAGTGAGTTCTGAGTACTCTATGGATCTTCTGTAGACTTCTCCCTTCCCTTCCCTATCTATTTGTCTCAGCAGCACTTCGGGTGAGACTTCTTCTCTTCGGAGGGGATGAAAATGCCAGTGCTCTAGACTACACAGTGCCTTTTGTTGGTAACTTGAGAAGGACCTTGGTCTGAACAAACTCATGCCAACAAAATGGTTCCATTGTCGGGACCTGTATTGAAAGGGAACTTGTAGGAAGAATGCTACCATTGATCCATAGATCTGGCATCGATCAATGGTGGGAAAGAAACTGTAACGCCTTCATATGGAAAGAAGCATAACTAAGAAGAAAATCGGTGGGAGTTACTCGGGAAGCGATCTTTTACTTAGAAAGATCAAGTGACCAGTACAAAATTTTCTGGGTTAAATTCCCAGAAGAATTTTGTCATTGGATCAAGAGACTCTAAGAAGCTCCAAAATTCCACAGATGGGTCAAGAAGATCTGTGCATGGGATACCGACAAGTTAGTAGCACTCCAGAGGATGGATTGTCTAGTCACAAGGGCCGTAGATTTTTGGGTTAATACCACGATAGAAGGATACATAATTGAATTTGCGGCCGAGAACTACCAGTCTTTCTCGCGAGCCGAGGAATTTTTCAAGAAAGGCGCAAGGGGAATACTTGTAAGAGAGATCCCCCTATGGATTAAAGCTTTCTTGATGGAGGAAGGGATGTTGATTATGTCCTCTACTGAGATGGTAGCGTAAACACCCTCGCTTGGGGTAGGGCGAGACAGGGTGAGAGTCATGGCATAAAGAGAGGGGAAGGGTTCTTTGACAAATGGGGGGGAAACAACAAGAAACAGATTCAAGAGATGAGTGAGCCTTGAAGAGAGATGACATATTTGAGAAGTGGTGGCGTGGAAAAATCAAGAAAGCCGCAAGACAATCTGAAAAGTTGAGGAAAGAAGGAGGACCGAGAGAAATAGAAGAAAGACAAATGGAAGAACTACAGAGGATGAGAAGACAGGAACGACTAGCCAGTCAAAGTTTAAATGAGAGAGAGGCAAGGAGAGAAAGAAGTCCCCGGGAGGTGGGATGAGAAGGAGGAAGAACAGAGGTAAGAGAGGAGGAAACCAACATGAATCTTGAATGATAAAGAGAATATTCAGCCCCGACAACATGAGAGATAGAGAATCCGACCGAAGAGATCATCCCAGTGGAAGCTAACGAGACCTCCCAGATCAAAGAGATCCACCCTGAAGCTAGTGGCGCCAACCCCAAATCACTTGTACCCCAAGTGCCCTCAATACAAGCAGTAAGTTCTATACTACCTTCTCATACAAGTTATGTTCCAATACAATTAGTTAACTAGTCACAACCAGGAAGTGCGAGTACATGGAGAATGTTGGGATCCCCTGGTAGATCAAAAGTAGGACCATTATGGTTCACATTGATACAAACAACATGATCAACAATGACTAGCCATGTAGGAGGGTCGATTGCCCGTTACCTAGTGTTTTGGGGTAAGGGAGATGAAGACGTTGAACATCATTGGTTCTTGTGTGAAGCCATCTTGAGATCCAGAGGGACACCAGATGCGAACAAGTTGGTTGAATTCCAGACTACCCTGAGAGGTCGCACTCTCAAATGGTACATGAAGATCATTGAACTAGGAATGCCAGGGATGCAAGGTCAAGCGTTCACCCTTGGCCAGGTACGGAAGATGTTTATAACAGAGTTAAAACTACCCCAGTCAGAACAACAGGCTCTATCTAAGTTGCATGAAATACAACAAAGAGAAGGTGAATCAGCCTGGGAATACAACCAGAAGTTCAAATATGCCATAGGGATGTTGGCACACCCAATCCATGAAGAAAATCAAAGGGAATGGTACATTCAGGGGATGCTACCTCTCACTCAGATTTCGCTAACACAACAACAGATAGCCACGTTGACAGATGCCTTGGAACAATCGATGAAGATTGAAGCCATGGCGGGATACCCTGGAAGCTTGAGAGTAAACCGACCCCTAGTAGATGAGAATATAACACAACTACAAGGACATATATCAACCCTTACAGAAAATATTCAAGAACTGACGATACCCAGACCAGGACGACCACAGGTTTGGTGCACTAGATGCTATACGGAAGGTCATTTGGAGAACGAATTCCCATGAGGGAGAGGGATGGGACCTCCCTAGAATCTGTTGGCAACCCCACTAGGATCTACAAGAGGAGTTGCACAAGTATTGACGAACCCACCATTTCACCATCCCGCCCCATATCACACGTTCCTAGGAGGTCAAGCAGCACTGACAACGGAGTATTGTGAGATCTACCAAAACCACAGGCATGGACCAAGACAGTGCCCCATCATGCAAAAATATTTGACGGTACCAAACACAATCCATTACAAGTTCTGTGCATCTACTACACATGCTACCAACCAATGTAGGGCATTGGATGCACTGGCAGACAGGATAGACCATACAACATTCAGGGTAAATGAAAACCCCCAGGGACCAGGATGAGGCCGAGGAGGTGGAGCTGGCAGAGAGTTCAGAGGAGGAAAAATTGGTGGAAGAGGACCAAGCAGATGTTATAACTGTGATGAGAAGGGTCACTTGGCTAGAGACTATCCCCATCTAAGGCAACCATGGTGTTCTCATTGCAGAACCAACGGACATGCAACCGAAGACTGTCTGGAGCTAATTGCAAAATGGGAAGATAGGGTACAACAAAGAGGAACTAACCTTATTAGTTCAGAGATCAAAAGGATTTCTAAAGGAAAATTTATGAATCTTAACAACGTCACTCGAGGAGGCGCGAGGACAGGAGATGATGCCGATGCTCTACCCTAGATTTAGAAGGAAGTACCTAAGGAAGACTTGTACAACCCCTTAAAACAAAAATTTTTCTTTAAAGATGCCATAGAAGCCTTCCAGAGTATTCCTAGTTGTAAAACGCAAGAGAAACCCCCTTAACCAGTTGTATATCCTAAGGTAGCACAAGTACCTGCTTCACCCCCTGCACCCAAAAACACTATAGGCATACCAAGACAACCTGAGCAACATCAAAATGCAGTTGACATCTGGTTTCAATTATTCTTTGACATTCTGGGGAATGACCAATTGACAGAGAAGTTGCGCAATGCCCTGTACCTAGTCTTAGGAAATGAAGAAACCTCTGAAGCAAGGATTAGGGCTAACCTTCCTGAGAAGAGCACTCAGAGAGTGCAATGAAGAAAATTAAGAACTGGAAAAGAATTTCGACTGGTAGCCCAGTTAGATGACTTTGAAATTAAGGACGTCATGCTAGACTTAGGGTCAGATGTGAACATTCTGCCCAAGAAAACCTGGGAAGCCCTAGGAAAACCAAGACTGACATATTCCCCAATTCAGCTAAGAATGGAAAACCAATACTGTATCTTTCCCAAAGGAAGACCGGAGAATGTGGAAATCGATGTAGCAGGAGCAAAAACAGTGGATGACTTTGAATTCATTGAGATCATGGGAGATAAGGACCCCTACCCTGCATTGCTTGGCATCGGTTGGGCCTACGACAATTATGCAATAATTGAATTAAATAAAGTCACCATGAATTTTGAAGATGTAAGAATCAAGGTAGTTCAACCTTTAGATCCATATGTACGACACAGGTACATAGAACCAACAAAAAATAATATGGAAGGAGAAGACCTAGACCAATTGTACACCATAACAGTCGGGACAAGAAACGATTATATAAATCCTACTATAGATGGATCAGTAAGCTGGAGAAGTATACAATCAATAGAAGAAGACTCATAACTGGATTTTGATAGTTGGCAACAAGGTTCACACGAAAAATTCTCAAGAAGGTGCGCAACTGTCAGAATGACCAGATGGATTGGGACTGAAGTTAGAGAACACCCAGTATATGATGGCACCTCAAAACTAGGCAAATTCTTGCAGAGCATGGAAGAGAAAGCGAGAGAGGATCAACGAATCTCGGTACTAGATATCGCTTTCCAGAACAACCCCACCAGATGGTGGGCTACGCACAAAAATGCATTTAAAACTTGGGACAAGGTGAAGCAAGCTCTCAAATACAGGTTCTGGAATAAGGAACAACTAGAATCAGAGATATAGATGGACTCCCACACCGCACAACTATTCATCGGAGAATCAGACCCTAGAATACACATCAAACAATGTGTGGCACAATGGCAGGTTGCAGAGATACCCTATCTCTTTTGGGTTGAGGTATTCCCCCATTCCCTAGGCCAAATTCTGAAATCTTGGTTTATACATCAGGAAACCAGAAGATAGACCAGCTATTGGTGAACACTGGCAGCTCAATTTTTCAAAGACTTCTCGTTCACAAGTAAGTACCCTGAGCTTGAACCAGTCTTGAAAAAGATTAAAGAACTTCTAGTATGTCCCAAGCATACCCAAGAACTTCAGACCAAACTCCACTTACCTGTGAATGTAAATCCTATAGAATGTTATCAGATTAACAAAGCTTCAGAAAGCCTAGACGAATTAGAAGAATTGAGAAACCTAGCCATCAAAGAGACTGAGGGAAACAAGGAAATCCAAAACACCATACCTAGTCAGACTGATAGTTCCTACAATCGCCCGTTAAAACTACAGAGACTCAACATAGGGACCGAAGAGCAACCTGAGATAGCTCTGGTGGGCGATTACTGGGATGAGAAGACCATTTAGGAAATACAGACCTTACTGCGAGAATGTGAAGATTTATTCCCTAATACTTTTTCAGAATTAAAGGGAATCAAAGGAGTTTTGAGAGAAATGAAGATTGAGCTAAAACCAGGATCCGAGCCTGTCAGACATAGGCCATACCGGCTTAACCCAAAAGTAAAATAAAAAGTTAAAAAGGAGATTGATAAGATGTTGGAAGCATGTCTTATTTTTCCAGTAGAAGAAGCAGAATGGGTCAGCCCGATAGTCATTCAAAGAAAGAAAGACACCGAAGACATTAGAGTATGTGTAGACTACAAGAGCCTCAACTCTACTTGTGTGCACGACCCTTTCCCAACACCCTTTACCGATGAGGTCCTAGAACAGGTTGTGGGGAAGGAAGCATACTCATTTACGGATGAATTCTCAGGATACCATCAAGTTAGGATTGCTGAAGAGGACAAGAGAAAAACCACCTTCATCACCGAATGGGGATCATTTGCATATAATGTAATGCCATTTGGTTTAAAGAACACCCCTGTAGTTTTCTCTAGGATTGTGATAGCAGCCTTTAGAGAGTTTATCCACAAGTTCATAGAGGTCTATATGGACGATTGGACAATATATAGCCTGCTCAAGGAACATGTAGAACTACTGAGGCTAATGTTTGATAGATGCAGAGAGTTACAAATATCACTAAACCTCAGGAAGTGTATATTCTGTGTGCCACACGAAAACCTATTGGGCCACATAGTCTGCCAAGAAGGAGTGTTAGTAGACCCAGCTAAAGTAGCAGTCATTGTGAATATGCCACCACTGATGTGTGCTAAACTGCTGTGCTCCACACTTGGACACACATGGTATTATCGTCAGTTCATCCGAAGATATGCCAACATTACTGCACCTCTGGAAAACCTCCTGAAAAAGGATGAAACGTTTTGATGGACTCCTTAGTGTGAAAAAGCATTTGAAACACTTAAGGAAAAACTCATCACAACACCGATTATGATATTCCCAAATTGGGAGAAACAATTTCATGTCCATGTGGATGCTTCAGGAATTGCCTTAAGAGCTATCTTAAGACAACCAGGAGAGGGAGCTATGGATCACCCTATATAATTTGAGAGTCATAAGTTGTCGCAAGTAGAGCACAACTATACAACGACCGAACGGGAAGGCCTAGAGATGATCTACGCTTTACATAAATTTAGACACTATCTGTTAGGATCTCATTTCAAATTCTTTACTGATCATTCAACATTAAAATACCTAGTTAACAAACCTGTGTTGGAAGGAAGAATTTGCAGATGGCTATTTTTATTTCAAGAATTTTCCTTTGAAGTCATCATCAAGCCAGGATGGTGCAACGTTGGACCCGACCATCTATCCAAACTAGAGTCAGGAGAAAGTGGTGGAGCAATTGATGATCAACTCCCAGATGCACATTTGTTCAGGATCGAGGCAATACCAGAATACCTGGAGGACATAGCAACCTTTCTCAGCACAAGGGCCTACCCTGAACAAAATTCCACAACCCAGAAACACCATATGGTCATCAGAGTAGCATATTACCAGTTGATTGCCGACCAACTGTATAAACTAGGACTAGACAGTATCCTCAGGTGCTGTGTTCTAGATCATGAAAGGCAGGATATACTTTGGGAATGCCATAGTGGAATTGCAGGAGGAAACGTAGGAGGAAAGGAAACAACACAGAAAGTTATACAGGCAGGACTTTGGTGGGAAACACTTTTCAAGGATGCAAAAGCATACGCTCGATCATGTGACATTTTTCAATGGGTGGGAAAACCGTCACGCTGAGATGAATTACCACTACAACCAGTTAGAGCTCTACAGGCATTTGAGAAATGGGAAGTTGACTTCATTGGGCCTATCAACCCCACAACCAAACATTCGAAGGCAAGGTACATCATTACCGAAACTGACTACCTTACTCGGTGGGTCAAAGCAACAACAGTACAAAACTGTTTGATGTTTACGGCTGCTAGGTTCATTTTTGAGAATATCATTATCCGCTTCGGATGTCCTAGAAGCCTAAACAATGATTAGGGTGCTCACTTCATTAGTAGCACTATAGCAACACTTACCACCGAATTTCTGATTCAGCATCACAAGAGCAGTCCATACCACCCACAGGCCAACGAAACAATTGAAGCCTTCAACAAAATCATGGAAAAAGGAATAACAAAGGTCTGTTGCACAAACCGAAAGGACTGGGATGATAGAGTTCCAATGATATTATGGGCCTACAGGACAACCACAAAGAAAATCCATAGATATACACCTTTCTAGTTGGTTTACGAAAAAGAGGCAGTGGTGCCCACAGATTTCATCACACTATATATTGCACAAGCCACATGTATGGCAGACAAAGAATCAATGGCACAGAGACTTGCGAAGCTACAAGAACTCGAAGAAACCAGATTTCTAGAAGATTTCCAACAGTTGGTTGAAAAGGCGAGACAAAAATCTTGGCATGACCGCCACATCAAGACTAAGGTATTTGCATAAGGGGACAAGGTGTTACTTTACAACAACCGATACTAGATGCACCCTGGCAAGCCACGCATGCACTGTTTGGGACCCTTCATAGTTGCAGAGATCAGACCATCAGGAGCATTCCAACTCTCTCAACTGGATGGTATGCTATGACCGGGATGGCTGAACGACGCTCACCTGAAGCCCTACCTATCTCGAAACTGAGAAGAGTGGGAGTCGCTCCAATCCGATGGAGCTTGTGCAATAGTTAGATTTGAGTTTTGTTTTTCTTTCTGGAGTTTTGTAAATTTAGTTTATAATGTCCATGCATGCAGTGTTGCACCATAATACATAGTTTATCTGTTTCATTTAAGTGTTGGTTGATACAAAATTAATGACTCAGGAGTACAGAATATGAAGCATGAGAAAGTCCAGTAATATCCGTCATTAAGGATGATAGGGACAACCCTTGTGGTCGGAGGTGCCCTGAATCCAAATCCAATTAGAATTAAAGGTCATGCACACCCAGTCTAGTCACAACCTTTATTGCTAGTCTGGTACCCCGACTGTCGGACGCTAATCCATAAAGCCACATTATGCCAAGATACCATCACACTTTGCAACGGGACACCCGCCCGTCAAGTAGAAAGGTCTCAATTCGGACACGTCCCTATTCCACTCAAATGAGTAAATACTCACATCGCCCAATCAGATTTCCCTTGATCAAACCATCCCGTCGGACAACTCACACCTTGTTGCATCCATACAGTCATCATGAGGAGCAGTTATTGTTAAAACATGCCCAGCCAAAAGAATCTCAGCACTCAGCTGAGAATGTATTGTTTCTCAAAACAAGCATAGCCATTTCCACACTCAGTAGTGTGAACTAGTAGAGAGTTTGCAAAAGCCGAACACATAGCCTAGCTCTTATCTGCCACAGACGTGCGAATGCCGCGAGCTACAACAAACCGAAGCACCATGACGAAAGAAGCAGTACTAGACGATATCTGTGACCCCTGGGTCGAGATCATAGGTGACCTCAAAGGAAAGGTAGAGTATGTCAAGATGCTCGACCTTGACCTCACAGATTCAACTTTGTTCCCACAGATGCACCCAGACGTCTTTTGGGAGTTAGCCCCAGATGGAACTGGAGATATACATTTTATACTGAAAAAGGAGTTCATTAATTTGTTTAACTCCACCATCATGAACCTTAGAGACTTACCAGTCTTCGACACCACAGGCGACATGGCATGCTATACAAAAGTTTTGATAAGCAGAGTGCACAACAGAAGCCTATGGTTGGATAAGCGATATCCAATCCATGCACAGGACATCCAACAACTTACTAGACTATCCTCTGAAGGAGAGGATGTGTCAAAGGGATTTCAGGGACCTGGTAAGCATGGGAGGAAGAAAGGAGAACTTAGTGTGTACAAGAGGTTTAACACCAAGCGAGGCAGACACACAACAATCATTGAGCCAATACTACCCGAACCAGTTCGAACTGGCTACTACGTCATCGCCAGTAAGGTTATGAGGTCCTATTATAAGGGAGAATGCACCCTAGATGTGCCATCTGTTGTTGACTTTTGCAATTAGGGAGCAGTATTCAACTGGTGTAGTTTCCTGCTGGAGGAATTGCTTGTAGCTTGCGACGAGGCACAAGAGAAAGGAGGCACCTTTACCTATGGATACCTACTTGTGGCATTCAAAATGCTCAAGTGGAAGTCACCGATGGGCCGACAACCAGAAATACTAGACAAAGGGCGTCTGGCGAAGATGTTTGAGCCATGGCAAGCCATACCAGACTTAGAAAACAAAATGCTCAACAATGCAGCATTTTCCAAATGGTATAATGCTATGATTGACGCAACACAGAGGCCACTCATCCTGTAGGAGATCCTCAATAATAACACGAGGAATATTGCATTCGGCATGAACAAGCACAATACAGTTGTCTGGATGAGGCATGCTATCCGAGAATGTTTTCATACATGCATGCTACCATTTTATCTAGATGAAGAAGCTTTTGACAAGGAGGTCATGTCATGGCTAGGAGTTAAACACTGCCCACGAAAAACAGGCGTGCATTATTATTTTCCATTCGAGCTGCTCAAGAAGAAAGACAAGGAAGTAGAAGAGGGACCGACCTCAGGCCCTGATCAGAAGAAGCTAGATGTGTTGGTACAGACCAAATATGAGGAGGAGGAAGAGGCACATCAGTTGGTGCACAAGGAAAGAGCGGCCCGCCATAAGCTTCCAGACAATGTCGTGCTATCTGGTGCGCAGGTTAACCAGATCTTGGGCGCTGTGTTTGGGACTGAACCATTACAAAAGAAGCAGAGAATTGGGATCTCCCCAAGAAAAACCCTAAATCCACAACCCCTTTCATCTACCGCTCCCCGCACCCACGCCATGACCAAAATCACCACTGTCATTGATATCCAGGATGACCCAGAGCCTGCAACATTTCTGTCCACATTCATTGTTGAGTAGCGTCCACCACCACTCCAACTACCAAATCTCCTCACCACCAACCCACATCAGACCACAACTTCAGAGATGATGCAGTTCGACCACCCAAACACAGAGGGGTGACAACCCCCACAGAAAATCAGCGAAGTCCCCAAACCCAGCTCAGAAATCCCCAACCCTGACCCCAAAGCTCCGAAGAAAAGTACGATGCTAGATGTTTCGAACCTGAGCACCCAGGGACAACAACATGAGTCATCAACACATGACGAAGCCCCCAAAAGTAGAAAAGAGCCGGAAGATGACCGTGACCAACGAATCACCTCACCACCTAAGGGTGAGGAGGCCCAAGAAACCATGATGTAGGATGCAGGAGCACCAGAGGACACATAGATACCAAATGTGCCCAATGAGCCAGACTCAAAAATGGCATAGGATACAACAACCACGCGAGTGCAAATGGAGCAAGTCCTCCAGAACCCCCAACAATGTGCAGAATTGATGCAACTCTGCATCACTAGAAAAGAGGTACTAACGCTTCTACCCGAAGATCTAAGATTGAGGATCGCACTAGTGCCACCTACAGAGGAGGAGGTAGAAACATGTTTAGACCACTTAATAGCTAGCAGAATCCCTCTACAGACGAGAGCACCTACTGATGGAGCTCCTTTAGCTACAAACCTGGTACAATGGCCAACATTGCAATTATTTGGGCTACTTAGAGCCTCCACAGATCAACTAGATCAAAGACTCCAGGATGCTGAGAGCTCAGCCGATCTCGCCAGAAAAGAACAATTGGTTGAACAAGAAAGTAGAATGGCGAAAAACATAACAGAATCCTAGCCGAGCACAAACTAGAAAAGGTCCTGGAAAAACTTGCAGAAGCCTGGCCTGAGATCTGGAAGGTTGCGCCTGACTTAACAGAAGCCAACAAGATAATAGAACCAGAGCAACGGATCAAGTTGATACAAGTGGCATGGACACATCTCACGACACGTACAGAGAAGATACAAGCAAAGTTGCTACAAGTCTAGAAAAAAGCAGAACAACAACCTCGACAATTGCAAGAACAAATGCAGAAGATAATACTGCAAGGTAACAATGCCCGAGTGACACTACACAAACATACCACGGACTGTGCCAGAATATTTAAGGAAGTCAACGATTGGATGGGTATCATCACTCGAGGAAATCAAGTCTTGGAGGAAATGCGCACAAAGATCCAGGTGCTCAATGAGGAAGTTGTGGTGACAATGGACCCCATGGAGCAACAACAAAAGTTCAACCAAATTCAGAAGTCTGGTAATGAACTAAATTCCCTCTACGAAGCATAGTTAGTAGTCAAGAAAGAGCTACGCGAGTTTCAACCGGTGATTCAAACCACCTATATGAAAATGCACCAGGTCGACGCAACAACTGACTCCGAATTGAACTCGTTGGTTGCAGCCAAGCCAAAGGAGCACAACAAAGAGATGACCCAACAGTTCTTGGTTGAAGCATCTCTCCTTGCCCGAAAATGGCAGGACAAAGTTGAAAGCTTTCATGGAGTAAAGCACAGAGCATTAGAGCTCGTTACAGAATTGGGACCTTCGTTTGAAGAAGTGAAGGAAGAAAAGACACAAAGAGAAGAGCTCAAAGAAGAGAAAAATATAGATCAGGGAAAGCAACAATTGCTCCTAGAGAATGTGAAGGAACCAAGTGCTTGACTCGAGGATGAGTCAAGGATTGTGGTCGGAGCCTATTGGGCCCTTCGTTTTTGAGAAAAAACTGCGCAAGTGTTGGTCGTGCAACCTTCATCAAAGGCCGGGAGGAAGAACAACATAAAACAGTTGAGAAAGCCAACGCAAGACCAGCTAAACAATAGACAGTTGCAATAGAACAAGAAGAGGTGCAAGCCGAACAAGAAGACATAACCTAACTATACATAGGACATAATATAATTGAAAAAGGGTTGATTGTTTTGGGGTTTTTTGATTAGTTCGCTCATTCATCTTTGGTCATTAGTTGATGTTGTTAAGTTGAGTTGTGTCAATTAGAGCCATGCCCATGGGCATTGTCCAAGGTTTTGTTGTAAATCAAGAAGAGTAGAATCTATAATGAATGCGACCTACTGGCTGGGAAGTCAGGATTCTGTGGTTGAGGTCTGGAGCCAAAAGTCTGTACTGTACTTTCTATGTTATGATGAGTTTGTAATGTAAGAAAGATCTTTGATGATGATATGAAGAAGAATTAGTCTTCAAATCTGATGTGTCTTTACATGGTTTCTTATGCGTTTCAGTCTCTCTGTATAACTTATGAGTTATAATTTCTTCTCTTATGATTAATTGGTGCTCGCAATACCAATAGGTTTTGTTCTTACACTTAGATGTTTCTAATCTGATAATGTTGATTGCGCAAGAACTGAAGTGAGTTCCGAGTACTCTATGGATATTCTGTAGACTTCTCCCTGCCCTTCCCTATCTATCTATCTCAGCAACGCTTCAAGTGAGACTTCTTCTCTTCGGAGGGGATGAAAATGCCAACACTCTAGAATACACGATGTCTTTTGTTGGTAACCTGAGAAGGATCCTGGTTTGAACAAACTCACGCCAATAGTAGGTACATCAGATTGATGTACACTCCAATCAAAATTTTATTGTATAGAAACGGTGTGATGACCATGGAATCAAACAACTAAACTTCCCTGCACACATGGGGGAAGGGGAGAAGCACTGATAGGAGGCTGGGAAATGGAGGAAGAGATGGATAAGGGAAATAAGAAGGAGGCCATGGACCCAATCATGATGGAGGAAGATCATATAAAGAAGATAATGGAAAAATATGGAAGGACGCATAGTGGAGTACCCTACCAGTATAAGATGAATAACAAGAAGAGAGCCATCGCTGATAGAGAGGGATTGACAAGTGATGAAGAAGAGGTATAGGATCTTCGGCCTATGGATAAGACCGATGAAATACTATGCGCAACATATGAAAGGAAAACAAGAGGTCCAAGGGAATGAACAAAAGGAAGAACTCCAATCAAGATCACCATAATTGTGGAACCTACAACCCCATGTGCGACTAACACACCAGAGAGAACACCAACATTTATAAAACCAAATTTTAGTGAAAGAAAGACAACAATAAACACATCCAAGCAAGGAGAAACAACTAGAGGAGCCAGTTCAGGAAGTAACAGTCAAATATATACACCGTGGAGGTAGTAGCTCAACATAGTTTAAAATTGTAGGACACGACCCCACAATCAGATTACTAGAATTTCAGGGAGAGGCATTAGAGGACCCTGTGTTGGTAGTCCTACATGTTTTTTCTATTTTGAATGACAAACGACACTTCTTGTATATGCCTACACCTCATCCTGTAAATATTACTATTTAGGGCTGATTATTGGATTATAAAAGATGTTTGATTATTCTTTTTTATTTTGCGTTTTCATGCTTGATTCATGAATGAAAACATGAATCAAGCCTAATTTCATATTATATCCCTATTCAAAACATGTTTTTAAAGGTTCATTGTGACTTACATCTACTTCATACTTAATACTGAAATGATTTTCCTTTTGAGTTTGTTTGAATATCGATATAATACCAAGAGTTGATTTGTATTCTAATTTGTAAACATATCTATTTGAACCCTTTGCAAATTGACCATAGTCATTGCATGACATGGGAATTAATTTGCAAACATCGTGTTTTGTACTTTACCTTTGGCTGGCAGGTTGAATTGACATGCCTTTCATTACGAGTTAAGGTTTTGTGTTATGCTCTGTACCCAAAGATTTCATTACCATAAGCGCTTGAACTTCATGAACGAAACCCTCATTTTTATGTTATGATCGTGCATGTGTGTTTCTTGTTTTGTTTCCATGGTATCAGTTCAAACTTGTCCCTTTTACCGCTACCTTCTAAACCCACAGTTAGTTTCAGTCACCCTTGTTACAGTCTGGTCATACCCTTAATGGCTCCTGTTGTATGAATAGAGACGAATGGATCTCAGGAATTGTTGTCTCATGATGATGTGGTTGAGGACTTGAAGGGCCAGGGTTGGGATATTTTCATTAAGAAGTTCCAAGGGTATAACCTTCGCGTGGCCAAATAATTTGCCCAAACATTTTATGGATATAGGACGAAGGTTGGTGATGTTCAATTGGAGGTGACTGAAGATTTTTTGAGTGAAGCAACAAGCCTTCCTCTCATTGGTCAGAAGTGGTTCAAGAATTTGAAAATTGACGAAGTGCCCTGGAGTCTTTTCATGACCTCCAGAAAGATTGACTGCTGTGAGAAAGGTATTCCTGTTTCCCAGCTTAAGGTTAGGTGGCATGGTCTGTTATCTGTTCTTAAACAATTTATTACCTGTGAGGGCTGTTATGTCCTGGTTTTTCTTTACCATGTGCAATTTCTTATGCACTTTATAGGCTTCCATTTGAATGTGATGTTTTATTTGCTAAGAAGTCTGTACAAAATGTCGAAAATATACAAGAAGCAAAGCCTCGACTCTAGCCTCTTTCACCATGGTTTAAATAAAATGTTGTTGGTTCATCATTTGAAAACCCTGTGTTATGATTGGGATGGGTTCTTAGCTCAAAACGGTTTTGTTACAGACATTCCTACATAAACCCCTTTGTTGGATAAGCCTCTGATAGAGAAACATTTTGATTTCTCAAATGACAAGCCAGATCCTTTGAAGAAAAACCCTCGTCATGAGGCAATACCTGATCAGTTTCTACCTAGGCAACAAAATGTTGGATCCAAGTCAAATGGAACCCCTGTGCATGAATTAGTTGTTGGCCTTAAAGCCACTGTGAAAACCGATGGCAAGAAACCTCACAAACTGTCCAAACAGAAGCATGCAACTTTAGGTTTTTGAAATAAGAGGGCTGGTCGAATCATTTTGAGAAGTCTGTGTAATCGATCTAAGAATCATGTGAGCTCGATCGACCTGATCGAGATCCATGAGGATTCAGATTTCAAAATTGAAAAATTTCTCGCAGAGGAAGATCTAGGTTATCACAAATTAGATCCTATTCAGCCATATGACTTTGTCAATAACCTTCCACCATGCATCGAGGGTAGCAATGGGTTTACTGGTATAAATATCGGTCAAGGGCCGGTAACAAGTAGTGTTTATGTTCTTACACCCAACTATACACTCCATCGACAGATCGCTCCTTCTGTGCAGTGCAAGGTCTACTTGCATTGGATTGAACAATACTATAAGGACATCCCCATTCTACAAGAAAGGATTAAAGCTCTCATAAACCGCAATGAATTACTCATAAAATAAAACCATGACCTCAAGGAAAATGAACAGAGACAAGCCAAGCGTCTTAAAAGGACAAGCAACATTGTGATAAAGAATGTAGATAGTGTAAAGGCCATAATAAATTCCGAGATATCTTGATCCATGTTTAGTTATTAGTTAAATGGTAAGATGATTTTTATTACAGTCATGTTGTTTTTAAAAAATCAAATCGGTTAAACTTGGATTTCTTTTACCAATATAAGACTGGCTACATAATCGAGAGATTCTGTAGCCATCATTTTCATATAAAATTTAGTAATTATTTGTTAATAAAATTGCCTAACTTGTCCCTATTTCATTTTTCAGGGCATGGTATATCTGATGTTGATCTTATGGGATGGAACATGTTCGATCTAGTTGATTAGTATCTCCTTTTGTTTATTTTTTAAATAGGGAAAACTTTCATAAATTTTTGAAGATACAATTTGAACATGGGTGGCTGTAGACTCCCATATTTGTAATGTTTTGATCTTATGGTATCTGATCTTATCCTGAGAGATAGGAAGATACGATTTCCCAAAGACCCTTTAAAAACCGTGCATTTTGTAAATGACAGGCATCTTGGCCTGGAACCAAAGATGGACGTATGATTTCAAGACTAAATGAAACAACACACAACTTTTTGTCTTTAGCCTTTTGTTAATGGTGTTTCGTTGATGTTTTGTTTTATTTAATCCTGGTATATTAATATGTCTTGTATATTTAGACTCAATGATCTGTTATATTCCAGGATACTCATGTTATAACTATCATCCATAATTTGCTGTTCTAGATGTTGACACTGTGATCATCTCTTCAATTTGAATGATAAGATTTATCTTTGATTTTTAATTGAATAATGAAATGCAATACGTTACACTCAGATTTATCTTACTGTATTCTTTTACGATCATAAGATCATAGAGTTTAATTTGTGTTCCCTTCTCTGTTATTAAACTTCAACCGCCAATACATTTTATGAATTTATTCAAAACAATTTTAGAATAAGTCTATAGCAGATTTATCTCGTAGACGTGGATAGTTATATCAGAGTATGTATATATATACAATATAGTTTTTTTAGCATTATTTAGTTATCCCTTTCTCTTTATTTTAGGATTTTAGATTGGCTAACAGAGCCATTAAACCCATAAGAACAAGTTACACCAAACAACTTGGGTTACTTAGACAACCCTGGACTGGACTTGTTCCTCCAATTGACAGACAATCAATTTTGCACATCAACAAATGGTGCTAGAAGGAGGGCCTAATTTCAATTGATGGCACATGGAAGTCGTAAGACTCCTCCCCACACACTCGCTCCCCTGTAGTAACACGTAGTTGCTCGAACAACAACGTTAATTCTGAAACAACAACTACCTCAAATGATAATCTTGAGTTTCTCGTTGAACCAATAATACCAGCTCCTCAAGGGGCTAACGTACAAGAAATTGTTCGTCAGTCACTTATAAGGACACATAGTGCTTTGGCCCGTATCAGAAAACCTAGTAGGCCTCTTAATCAACCTTTAGATTTCTCGGATATTCGAGAACAACTTGGGGGCATTGGTCTTCTTTTAAAACCTGTGGAGGATAATACTATAGATCCTACCAAAAACCCTACTCTTGGAGTTGGAGGATCCAGTATCCCACCTTCCCCACCCGGTTCATCTCCATCCTCTTCGGGAGGAGAGTCATTTGATGAAGGCAGTTCATCATCCGAAACATCTCAGCCTTCAACACCACCAACACCCATGGCAAACCAAAACAATCCCACCAGACCTTGGCTCGATCAAGATGTTGTGGCTGTACTTGGACCTCAACACCCATTGCCAAAACACTCGGAGAAATGGTTACCTAAATTTGACTCGGATTCTAAGCAATCTGCCGAAGATCACATTAAGAATTTTATGTTGGCCATTAGACTCCGAAGTGTAGAACATGAATATGTATTATGTAGACTCGTCCCTTATACGTTTGAGGGAAATGCCTCTACATGGTATTTCACTTAGAAACCCCAAACCATTGTCTCTTGGGAAAAATTCGAAACCTGTTTCTTAGAGAAATTTGGAGATGATAAATCTCTTGAAGTCTTGGTTATGGAAATCTCTAGCCTAAAAATGAACCCTAAGGAGAAAGTAAAAGATTTTAACCAAAGGTTCCTTATGTTAAAGAATCGAATTCCCACAGATTCAATGCCGGCTGAAAGTCTAATTGTTGCATATTACACCAAAGCCCTACATAATGATATAACAATATGGGTTAAAAGGTATAATAAGTCTACATTATTGGAATCTTTTAAGGAGGCAAGCCAAATCAAAAAGGATATATTAAGCTTGAAAGATAATCTCAATAGTGAAGCTGAAACAACTTCATCCTCCAAAAAGAAAATAGAAATCCTTACCAGGCCTCCCCAAGCCAAAAGTTAGCCTGAAACTTTGGACCTAGAAAGCTTGCAAAAGGATTTCCAAAATCTATCGAATCAAGTCATAGAATTGAAAAGATCAATAGAGGAGGCATCCTCAAGCAAAGGAGGTTTTAAACCACCTTTCAGAAAGCATTTTCCTCCTAATAGACCAAATCCGACCACTGAAGGTCTTAATCTCGAACGCTTACAATACGCTTTGCAAACTATTCTTGAAGCACATGATAACTTTGCCCCTCTTGAAAGTTCTGAAGACATAGTTGAGGAAGAAACAACTGAAGAAGATGAATCATCTCCCAATATATCCAGACACTTCTCCGACAATATTTTTCAAGAAAACTTTGAAACTGTCCATCCTTACAACACGAGAAGCAAAACACAGAGCAAACTGTCTTCCGAAATGAGTAATAATGTGCCTCCGAAACAATCGAAACAAGCTGAAATAAAACAGAGTTTAGTAGCCCTAGTTTTAGAATATGATTTGATTGAAGATATAAAAAAACTAAGGGCTAATATTTTTGTTTTTGAGCTTTTGAAATTTCCTCTTATTCTACAGAAAATGCTTCAGAATATTGTAGAAACTAGTAAGAACAATGATCTTAACAACAAGAAAAATACAGAAATAAGTTCTAAAATAGCCAAAAAGATCCCTACTAAAATGACATCCGAACCCCCAGATAAAAGAGATATGACTGAAAAAATTGTATCAAATGTAGATAAAATTGTTTCAGGGACAACGACTAAAAATCAACAGAATTCTGCTATTAACACTTGTAAAAATGTCCCGCCTTTCTTATTAACTTTTGAAATTTTCAATAGAAATGTACATAATTGCATGGTGGATTCCGACGCATCTTCGAATGTGATGCCTTTATCTGTTTTCCAAAAAATTAATGCTGAGGTTCAGCCTTCTAGTCTTAAAATCATTTAGCTTGATCGGACAAACGTTAAGGTAATCGATGAACTTAAGAATGTTTTGGTTAGGTTATATTCTAATCCTAAGGTTCACCAAATTATCGACATCATTGTTGTTGACATCCCTAAAGTCTATGGTTTGTTCTTGAGTAGGGACTGGTCTGAGAAATTGCATGGTTATTTCGCCACAGATTGGTCTCATTTGTAGTTGCCGGAAAATGGACAGCCAAATAGAATTAGGATAAACCGTGAAAGCTATCTCAAGCACACTGTAATGGATTTGAATGATCAAACGAACCTTTTACCGCATCTACTAATTCATTTGAAATGCAGGGAATGAACACCTTCTTTGGTCACTTCATGACCGAAACTTCCCCCATCACCGATCCAGAGCAACAATCAAAGCTCAGGACCTGTACTCACTGATCAACTTTTCCAAATGTGCCAAACACTACTGACAAAGCTCAGATATGGTCACTTTACTTTGATGGATCCAAATCCAAAGAAGGAGCAGGTATAGGATGTGTACTCATCAACCCCGCAGGTAATAAAAATTTCATTCCCTGTCAATTAGAGTTCGAATGCACTAATAACACTGCCGAATACGAAGCACTCCTATAAGGGCTTAAAAAGGCTTTGGATATGGATGTAAGAAATTTAATGGTATTTAGGGATTCATAAATCGTGGTCAGGTAGGTAAGAAACTCCACACATTGCTTGTCACCACATTTGAGAAGTTATCAAACTGAGGTATGGAGTTTGATACAATTTTTTTTATCATTTAACATCAATTCCATACCTAGACTAAGTAATTCAGAGGTTGATTTATTGGCTAATGTCGCTTCTAAACTTTTGCCTGCAGAAGGTCTCTCTACGAATGCATTTTCAATTGAATTATTGCTTAGGCCATCGATCCTGGACAACATAACCAATTGGAGAGTGTTCGACGATGACCAACAGATCATCAACTTCTTGCATATGGAGGAAACTTTCCAAGGTGCAATCATCGATGAAGGCACTCACGATGAGAACCTCCACAACTTCACAGTAATATCAGATCCTAGATCTCCTGAATCAACATCTGATCTAGTAAACTCTATTCCCATATCCGTTGTAAGACTATAGAAGTTTTATGATTTGCATGATAAATTTAGAGCGTCAGTTAATTGTAAAACGAACAATTCTTCCTTGATTTATGAAACGATAAATCTAGGGACTAAAGATAATCCTCAAAATATCAATTTGGGAACGGGATGCTCTGAGCAAGAACGGTCTGCTTTTATAAAACTATTTAAGGAATTCAAAGACGTTTTCGCCTAGACTTATGATAATTTAAAAGCATTTGATCCTAATATAATACAACATATCATCCCCATGAAACCACAAACTTATCCTTTTCAACAAAAAATAAGAAAGATGCACCCCAAATTGGAACCTACTATCAAGAAAGAACTGAGTAAATTACTAAATGCAAAAATAAACTTCCCAGTAAGGCACACACAATGGGTGTCCAATCTAGTTCCTGTAAGGAAGAAAAGTGGAAAAATTCAACTCTGTGTCGATTTTTGTAACCTGAACCGAGCATCTGATAAAGACAATTATCCCGTTCCTCCAATGGGACAAATTCTTTAGCAGGTATATGGTTCCAAAATACGATCATTGTGAGATGGTTTTTTGGGATACAACTAGGTCCTCATGTCCCCCTCAGACCAGTTAAAAACCACCTTTCGTACCCCATGGGGAACTTATGCCTACAGGAAGATTCCTTTTGGGCTTATAAATGCCGGGGCCACTTTCCAGAGAGCAATGGACATTGATTTTCGTGGTCTCATAAATCAATGTGTAGTGATCTATCTTGATGACATTACTATTTTCTCCAAAAACAAGAAAGATCAATTATCCCACCTTAGGGATATTCTAGAACAATGCCGCATGTACGTCATATCTCTCAACCCTAAGAATTCAATATTTGTAGTGGAACAAGGAAAACTGCTTGGGTTCATAGTTTCCAGTGATGGAATGATCATCGATCCTGAAATAACTCAAGCCATTGCCAAAATCTCCCCCCCCTTCCTCCAAAAAATCTATGCAATCCTTTTTAGGCCAAATTAATTTTGTCAGAAGATTCATCCCAAGTTTCTCAGAAATGGTAAGGCCCTTGCAAAATTTAATTAAAAAGGATATTTAGTACCATTGGGGACCCCAAGAAATTCAAGCTTTTGAATCTATCAAAAAAGCAATAATTGAATCTCCTTCCTTGATGAGTCTTGATTTCTCGCAAGATTTCACTCTTTACACTTTCGCCTCTGATTGATCTTATGCTGCTGTGTTAACACAAAAGAATGCTAAAAGAAACAAAATCCCTATTGCCTTCATGAGCTTAGCTTTCAAAGGAGTAGAGCTGAATTATCCGGCTGTAGATCAACATGCATATGTTGTTTTTAAAGCAGTGAAACAGTTCCGATCATATCTGCTGAAATCTAGAACTAAAGTCATTGTTCCTTATCCTGTTGTATGAAAATTATTAGTACAAAAGGAACTAGGTGAAAAACGAGTAAATTGGATGACATTGTTACAAGAATATGACCTCGAAATAACTCCTGCACAAATTGTTAGAGGTTAAGGCCTATGTAAACTAGTGGCTGATTGAGTTGAAGAACAGGAAAGTCAAATTAATATCTCAACTGTAAATCAACATAATGAAAATCAGTTTTGCTGCACATAAGCTGTTGCTAATTCTTGGTATGATGACATGAAATTTTATTTGACACATGGATCCGCTCCTTGCTATCTTGAACCTAAAAACAAAAGAGCACTCAGGTTTAAATCTACATCTTTCCAGTTATAAATGAGGTATTGTTTCGAAAGAATTTTGACGGTGTTCTTATGCGTTGTTTGGAAAAAGAAGAATCAGAAAAATTGTTATCTGAACTACATGTAGGTGAGGCTGGTGGACACTTTGGTGGAGATACCACAACTCACAAAGTGTTAAGAGTTGGCTACTATTGGCCCACCTTGTTTAAATATGCCCATACTATATGCCGCAAATGTATAATTTGCCAAAAGGCTGTAGGATGGATCAAGAAGGCAACATTTCCTTTGCTTCCTGTCACTATGGTTTCACCTTTTTAGAAGTGGGGTCTTGACATCATAGGGCCAATTAACCCCACTTATTCACAACAACACAAATATATCATTACATCAATGAATTATTTTACTAGATGGTCCGAAGTTGCACCTTTAAAAGTGGTAAATACGAATCAGGTATTATATTTCCTTAATTCGAATATCATCACTCGATTTGGCATTCCCAAATGTCTTGTTTTCGATAACACATCTTATTTATAATCCCTAGATATGAATGTATTCACTTTAGATAAGGGGATTAAATTGAAATATTCTGACAACTATTACACTCAAGGAAATGGCCTAGCAGAATCCACGAACAAGAATTTGATCAAGATTATCAAGAGGACAGTTTATGAAAATCACAAGAATTGGCACAACGCTTTATTTAATGCACTATGGGATGACAAAGTAACACCCAAAGCCTTTGTTGGTAACTCCCCTTTCTTTCTCATTTATGTGAGAGAAGCAATCCTACCCCCTCATGTTCTAATCCCATCTCTGCAACTATCGCAGAAAGTGCAAGAAGAGGTCTTTCTGCCTCTAGAAAGTCGAATCAACACCTTATTAAGATTGGAGGAAGTAAGAGCACAGGAAAAGAAGAGGCTGGATCAACATCAACAGATTGTAAAAATATGGTTTGATTCAAACTCTTCCTCAGATGGGAACTTTGAGGTAGGATATTTGGTTCTTAAATGGGATAAACCTCACGAAGGAAAAGGGGAACACACCAAGTTCCAGAACCTGTGGTTGGGGCCATTCGTAATCGCTGAAAAACTGGGTCCCAGCTCTTTTCATCTACACAATTTGGAGGGACATCCAGACACCTTCCCAGTGAATGGACAAGCTCTCAAAAGGTATTTTTCCTGATGTTTCTAGATCCACCTTTGTACATATTTTTCTTTGTTTAATTTTTCTTTTCTTTTTCTGATTTTAGTTCTTTTCATTTTGCTTGATTTTTTCTATTTTCAGAATAAACTTATGTATGTATCAAATTTTATTTCATGGAAGGAAATCATAATGTTCCATCATAAATTAACAGTCAGGATCATCTCAAAGTATCAGTGCTGTAAATTGCTGAAACTCAGACTAGCAAAAGAAACTTCATGTTCAAAATAATCTCTCAGGTTTCATTTTATAATCATGAGAAGATGCGATCATCATTAAAGCTCTTTAAACTGTCCCTGTTTTTAAATAAAACAACTCAAGTATGCCTTCCTGTCCTCGAAAATTATTCCTATTAGAAAACTAATTTCAGATCATAATGAAGGTTATCAAGCGAAAAATTAAAACTGAAAAAAAATCAAGTGTTTCCGAAACTGAAATTTTTAGCATCACCCCCTCTTCAGGAGATCATAAAAGTTATGTCAAATTGTAAATAACTTCTAGAGAGTTGTGGTAAGTGTTTGTAAACCCGCCGGGATAATGAACAGGTCTGCAGGCAGCGGATAAATGTATGCATGATTCCAAGACAACTTCGTCGAGGTACTGAACAGGCTTGCTGGCGGCGAAGCAATGTCGGGTTCAAGAAAATTATCAGGTATAAACTTTGATATTAATCGTAAAATGCCCTTCATTTTGAATTGATAATTCTTGGACAGGGTATAGGTGTCAGAGTGGGTTAATTGACATCCCTTCCGAGCATATGGACGCCTACTTGCAGTAGCGGCCCTGTCAACAGTATCAGAGTCATTTGGCTAAAATATCGTCTCTCTCGTAATTAAAACTTGTCACCAGATTGCATTTGGATAGAAATACATCTAACACTAGACTAGGTGATGTTTTGAATTTGATTGGGATGCTTGCTTTCCTTTCAATTGTTCTTTAATTTTTAGTCATTTTGATCAGTCCTAACATGAACTTGTTGGTGATGCAGAGATAACTGCTTCTCCCAGTAAGTCGCCACTGTTGGCAATCCTACATGTTTTTTCTATTTTGAATGACAAATGACACTTCCTGTAGATGCCTACACCTCATCCCGTAAATATTACTATTTGGGGGTGATTATTGGATTATAAAAAATGTTTGATTATTCTTTTTTATTTTGCGTCTTCATGCTTGATTCATGACTGAAAACATGAATCAAGCCTGATTTCGTATTATATCCCTATTTAAAACATGTTTTTAAATGTTCATTGTGACTTACATCTACTTCATACTTAATACTGGAATGATTTTCCTTTTGAGTTTGTTTGAATATCGATATAATACCAAGAGTTAATTTGTATTCTGATTTGTAAACACATCTATTTGAACCCTTTGCAAATTGACCATAGTCATTGCATGACATGGGAATTAATGTGCAAACATCGTGTTATGTACTTTACCTTTGGCTGGCAGGTTGAATTGACAAGCCTTTCATTACGAGTTAAGGTTTTGTGTTATGATTTGTACTCAAAGATTTCATTACCATGAGCGCTTGAACTTCATGACTGAAACCCTCATGTTTATGTTATGATCGCGCAGGTGTGTTTCTTGTTTTGTTTACATGGTATCAACTTAGACTTGTCCCTTTTACCGCTACCATCTAAACCCACAGTTAGTTTGAGTCACCCTTTTTACAGTCTGGTCATACCCTTAATGGCTCCTGTTGTCCGAATAGAGACAAATGGCTCTCAAGCGTTGCTGTCTCATGATGATGTGGTTGAGGATTTGAAGGGCCAGGTTCGGGATATTTTCATTAAGAAGTTCCAAGGGTATAACCTTCTCGTGCCCAAATATTTCACCCAAACGTTTGATGGATATAGGGCAAATGTTGGTGATGTTCAGTTGGAGGTGATTGAAGAGTTTTTGTGTGAAGCAATGAGCCTTCCTCTCACTGGTCAAAAGTGGTTCAAGAATTTGAAAATTGACGAAGTTCCCTGGAGTCTTTTCATGACCTCTAGAAAGATTGACTGCTATGAGAAAGGTAATCCTGTTTCCCTACTTAAGGTTATGTGGCATGGTTTGTTATCAGTTCTTAAACAATTTATTACCTGAGAGGGATGTTATGGCCTAGTTTTTCTTTACCATGTGCGATTTCTTATGCATTTTATAGGCTTCCATTTGAATGTGCTGTTTTATTTGCTAAGGAGTTTGTACAAAATGTCGAAAATATATAAGAAGTAGAGCCTCGACTCTAGCCTCTTTCACCATGGTTTAATTAAAATGTTGTTGGTTCATCATTTGAAAACCATGGATGATGATTGGGATGGGTTCTTAGCTCAAAACGGTTTTGTTACAGACATTCATACATAAACCCCTTTGTTGGATAAGCCTCTGATAGAGAAACATTTTGATTTCTCAAATGACAAGCTAGATCCTTTGAAGAAAAACCCTCGTCATGAGGCAATACCTGATCAGTTTCTACCTAGGAAACAAAATGTTGGATCCAAGTCAAATGGAACCCCTGCACATGAATTAGTTGTTGGCCTTAAAGCCACTGTGAAAAGCGATAGCAAGAAACCTCACAAACTGTCCAAACAAAAGCATGAAGCTTTAGGTTTTCGAAATAAGAGGGCTGGTCGACTCATTTCGAGAAGTCTGCATAATCGATCTAAGCCTCATGTGAGCTCAATCGAACCGATCGAGATCCATGAGGATTCAGATTCTGAAATTGAAAAGTTTCTCGCAGAGGAAGATCCAGATTATCACAAATCGGATCCTATTAAGCCATACGCCTTTGTCAATAACCTTCCACCATGCCTTAAGGGTAGCAAGGGGTTTACTGGTATAAATATCAGTCAAGGGATGACAACATGTAGTGTTGATGTTCTTACACCCAAATATATGCTCCATTGACGGATCACTCCTTCTGTGCAGTGCGAGGTCTGCATGCATTAGATTGAACAATACTATAAGGACATCCCCATTCTAAAAACAAGGATTAAAGCTCTCACAAACCACAACGAATTTCTCATAAAAGAAAACCATGACCTTAAGGCAAATGAACAGAGACAAGCCAAGTGTCTTAAAAGGACATGCAACATTGTGATAAAGAATGCAGACAGTGTAAAGGCCATAGTAAATTCCGAGATATCTTGATCCATGTTTAGTTATTAGTTAAATGGTAAGACAATTTTTATTATAGTCATGTTGTTTTTAAAAAATCAAATCGGTTAAACTTGGATTTCTTTTACCAAAATAAGACTGGCTACAAAATCGAGAGATTCTATAGCCAAGTCATTTTCATATAAAATTTCTTAATTATTTGTTAATAAAATTGCTTAAATTGTCCCTATTTCATTTTTTAGGGCATAGTATATCTGATGCTGATCTTATGGGATTGAACATGTTCGATCTAGTTGATTAGTATCTCCTTTTGTTTATTTTGTAAATAGGGAAAAATTTCTGTAATATACCA
>JZKD02S1970005.1:369839-383061 GCA_000966675.3 Picea glauca | reverse complement strand
TCTAGAAGCGGAAGCTTCTATTAGGTCTTCTTACATCCTCCTTATTCTATTTTATTGAAAGGCCTTATTAATATTGACCTTTATTACATCCGAATATATTGATCTACCTATGTGCGAGTTAGGACCCTAACACTTTCATAAATGTTTGAAGATACAATTTGATCATGGGTGGATGTAGACTCCCATATTTGTAATGTTTTGATATTATGGGATTTGATCTTATCCTGAGAGATAGGAAGATCATATTTCCCAAATACCCTTTAAAAGCCATGCATTTTGTAAATGACATGCATCTTGGCCTGGAACCAAAGATGGATGAATGATTTCAAGACCAAATGAAATAGCGCACAACTTTTTTTCTTTAGCCTTTTGTTAATGGTGTTTCGTTGATGTTTTGTTTTATTTAATCCTGGTATATTAATATGTCTTGTAGCTTTAGACTCAATGATCTGTTATATTTCATGATACTTCTGTTATAAATATCGTCCATAATTTGTTTTTCTAGATGTTGACACTGTGATCATCTCTTCAATTTGAATGATAAGATTTATCTTTGATTTTTAGTTGAATAATGAAATGCAATACGTTACACTCAAATTTATCTTACTGTAATCTTTTGCGATCATAAGATCACAGGGTTTAATTTGTGTTCCCTTCTCTGTTATTAAACTTCAACCGCCAATACATTTTATGAATTTATTCAAAACAATTTTAGAATAAGTCTATAGCATATTTATCTCGTAGGCGTGGCTGTTGGATACTCTTGATTCATACATAGTCACGGATACACCAAACAAACTAATTTCAGGTTCGCTCTTTTGTGTTTTTTTTTTAATTTCTGTCATTTATGTATCAATGAAACCAGAAAGTTTAGACTAGCTTTTGACTATCTGTACATCTATATTTCATAGTTTTGTTAATTCAAGATTTGTTAGATTTATATAAAGAAAACAAAAAAATATTTAAATGTGCTTTCTTTATCTTCTTTTACGAAAACAATCATTTTTACATTCATTTCGTAACTTTCTAGTAAAACTTGCAATTTGTAAATGTTATCTATAAGTGAGACTTTTATGTTTTCTTTTTCTGCTTAAAATACATTTACAATAGTTATATCAGAGTGTGTATATATATACAATATAGTTTTTTTTATCATTAGTTAGTTATCCCTTTCTCTTTATTTTAGGATTTTAGATTTGCTAACGGAGCCATTAGACCCGCCAGAACAAGTTACACCAGACGACTTGGGTTACTTAGACAACCCCAGACCAAACTTGTTCTTCCAATTGACAGACAGTCAATTTTTCCCATCAACACCCTGAAAAACACTTATTCATTTGTGAGAAGATATGGGAAGAAAAGTAGATCACATATGAGGATACAAAACTCATGAAATTAGCTATCACGCTAAGAGACCACACACTAGATTGGAACATGAGCCTATATGTAAACAATCCACCAAGAGTAACAAGGAAAATTACAGACATGAAAAATCTATTGATAAACGAATTTTAGAAGCCTAGCTCAGAGAATCAATATATGAATGAAATGATTGAAAATAGGAAAAAACCAGGTGAGTCTTTTTGGGAGATTGATTAGAGGTTTAAGTGGTTGAAAGATAAGTTGAAATATGCAATGATTGAAATGAAACATAGGCATCTATTTGTGAACTCACTGTTACCACATTTGAAATACCCATTAAGACAACAACGGTTCCAAACTCAAGCAGAGGCTCTAAAATCATCCTTACAACTGGAAGAGAATCTAACATTTCAACTTAACCAGAACAAAGGTAAAGAGAAAAGAGAAGTCGTTTGGTGTACCACATGCGAGACATAAGGACACCACAAGAACAAATGTCCAACTTTCTCTCAGTATATGGCAACATGATTACCAAATCCTTTGCCAATATGAGGACCATGGTGTGAGATTTGTAAAACACATGGGAATGATCCATATCATTGTCCAATGATGCAAAAGTATGAGACAATACCCAAAAGTTCATATTGCAGTTTCTGCAAGTTAGTGGGTCATGATGATAAGGATCGTAGGACAATGGATCTAATGAGAGAAAGAACTTTAGATACTTATAGGGTGCAAGCATAAATGATGACATGAAAATATGCGCCTCAATTCAACCAGGTGCCACCACCATACAATAATGCGTAACAACAATATAACAATGCACATCAACAATAAAACAATGCACAACCACAATATAACCCCACGTAGTATAATCAGGTACCTCAGTACAAGGCACCGCAAGGAGATCGAGGTGGATACAAAGGTCAAGGATGAGGAAGAGGAGGATTTGGATGAGGCAGAGGACCAGTAGTGTGCCACAATTGCCAACAACCAGTACATTATGCAAGGGAATGTCCACTTCCACCAACGACATGTATGTATTGTTGTGCAACAGATCATGACACAAAATATTGCCCAAAACTTTTGGGGAAGATCCAAGAAAAAAGGAACCAAAAAAAATAGAATGTCCAATGGATTTATGCAGAATCCATGGAGGATGGGAGAAACATGAATATGTTCACTCGAGGAGGAGCCAAGACAGAAACTGACGTAGTAAAACAAGATCCAACACAACACCAGTGGGTTAAGAAGAATACTAAACCGCAAAAGCAGTTTGATGCACAAAAAGAAAAGGAAACATTTCAGGAGGCCAGACATGAATGTCTCAAGAAAAATGTTACGTATACATCAGTGACACAACACACTCAGAACTCCCCAATGTATGAGATTCCCTCCTCAATGGACCATACCAGTAAAGGACAATATTTAGAGAAAGTAAGTACCATACAAAATTTCCCGTAGTCTTGTGTTAAGCTATTGAATGACCCATCATCTGTTAAGGTTTTACAAAATATGCTAGAAATATGTAACACAGAGGAGAAAGGGAATTTGGAACAGAAAACACTCAATCATCTCCATACTAGAAGAAGGACAAGCAGAGAATTCAAACTAAATGCTAATATTGGAGATTTCAATATGGAAGATATCATACTGGATTTAGGCTCTGAAGTAAATGTTTTACCTAAGAAGACATGGCAGTGTATGGGAGAACCCACACTAGGCTATTCACATGTCCCTCTAAAACTAGAAAATCAAAACAAAGTATTACCAATTGGAAGGCTTAAAGGTGTGACATTAGATTTGTATGGAGTGTGTACTATGGCAAACTTTGAAGTAATATAGATAATAGATGGTACAACACCTTACCCAACATTGTTTGGACTAGATTGGGAATTTAATAACTGGGATATAATTAATCTGAAGACAAGGAAAATGACGGTTGAATCAGGTGAATATAGAGTCATTGCACCATTGGATCCATCATAAGAAGAAAGGTTCTAGAACCCATTTGTTTGGATCTAGAGGAAATAAACCAGCTGTACAGAACCATCGTGCGAGAAGAGGATTATGTTAACCCAACTATAGATGGGGTACTAAACTGGAGAAGCATTACATCATGTGATTTTTAATCAGACACAGGTTTGGAGAATTGGCAACAAAGGTTACATGAAGTTTCCACAAGGAGGTGCACAAGAATAGACTACACAGTAAGATGGGTTGGTACAAAGATAAGAGAACCTCCCAGTTTTCATGGGTTAAATGACTTAGAGGAATTTATGACAAAATATGAAGACGAAGTATTAGAAAATCAAAGGCTCTTATCCCTAGATATCACAATCAAGGAAACAATTGCAAGATGGTGGGGTGTGCACAAAGAAACCATTCTGGAATGGTATTAATGGAAACGATTACTGCACATTAGATTTTGCATAGAGCAGGGGAGCAATAAAATAGAGAGGTATGATGGACATGGAACACCTGTTGAACACTTAGAGAAGTGAAAGGCACAACGGAGGATGACACCAACATAGGAATGGCCTCATCACTTTATCCATACATTGGAAGGAATTCCAGGGAACTGGTATATAGACCAGGATATGCGTAGAGGCACTATAGAGTGGACATGCTTACAACAAAATTTGATAGTAACCTTCTCATTTGAACATGATAACCCCAACATGGATTCAACACTAAAGTTGATACACTGATTGGTATTTACTGATGAACCAGAAGTTGAAATCATGACATAATATCAACAAAAAAACAGATAGACAGTCAAAGAGATACTCTCATGCTATCGTGTGGAAGAGGAAGCACCATATGAATATGATTTGCACAACATTTAGATTACAAAGATTGAAGGATAAAGAGAGGTGGAAGGTCCATCGATGGAGTCAAAAGTATTTTCCGCACCAATCAAAGTGAATAAAGTCAACATTGGGACAAATGACAATCCTAAAATGGAAAGTATTGGAGACTATTGGGATGAGCAAACAATAGAAAGAATAATAGAGTTACTGCGTGAATATAACGACCTGTTTCCAACAACCTTTACAGAGATGAAAGGAATAGCAAGGGAGCTAAGATATATGCAGATACCTCTCAAAATGGAGGCAAGACCCATCAGGAAAAGATCCTACAGACTGAATCCAGTGTATACATAGAAAGTGAAAGAAAAATTTGACAGAATGTTGGATGCTGGTATCATAGAACTAGTAGAGGAATATGAATGGATCAATCCTATGGCAATCCAAGAAAAGAAACAGGGGGGGATAAGATTTTTTGTAGATATTAGGAAACTTAATGATGCTTGCTTACATGATCCTTTCCTTACCCCTTTTATAGATGAGGTCTTAGAAAATGTGGGAGGCTGGGAAGCATATTCATTTATAGTTGGATTCTTATGTTACCATAAGATCAAAATAGCTCCAGAAGACATGTATAAGAGTACTTTTGCTACAGAATGGGGATTCTACCAATATACAGTCATGCCATTTGGGCTGAAAAATGCACCAACCATATTTTGAAGAGTAGTCATAGATGTTTTGAGGGAATTCATACATCAGTTTTTAGAAGTATATATAGATGACTGAAATGTATACAATATGTTAAAACATCATGTAGAAGTGTTAAGACTCATGTTGGAAAGATGCAGGCAATGTCAGATCTCACTGAACATCAAGAAATGAATTTTTTGGACACCTTTTGGAATATTGTTTGGGACATATAATCTGATCACCATCATTGTAAATTTACCACCACCAAAGTCAGTGCATCATATAAGAGAAACACTGGGACATACATGTTACTATAGGAAATTTATAAAGGGGTATGAGAAGATTACTGCACCAATGAAAAACTATTAAAGAAGGACACCGGTTTTCAGTGGAATGAGGACTGCCAACAAGGATTGGACACCTTACATGAAAATATGGTCACAACACTTATCATAGTATTCCCATTCTGGGAAAATACATTTCATGTGCATGTATATGCCTTAGCCATAACACTTGGAGAAATTCTAGCGCAGCTAGGAGCAGGGGACTTAGACCATCCTAAATCCTTTGCAAGTAGAAAGTTGTCAGAATTAGAGAAGAATTACAACACCACATAAAGAGAAGGCCTAAGCATGGTATATGCACTTTAGAAATTCATGCACTATTTACTGGGTAAACACTTTAAAATGTTCTCAAACCATTCTTCCCTCAAATATCTAGTCAACAAGCTAGTGTTGGGGGGGAGCATATGTAGATGGTTATTGTTATTCCAAGAATTTGATTTCAAAGTAATAGTCAAACCAGGGAAGTTGAAAGCAGGACCTGATCACCTGTCAAGGGTAACTATTGGAGAAGAACCTACCAACTTGGAAGACAACTTTCCCAATGCAAAACTATTTTTAGTACATGTAGCTGGTGAATACTTCACTGATATTATTGAATTCTTAAGTACAAAGGTTGCACCAAGAGAATTTAGCACTGCACATAAGAAAAAATTGGTAGTCAGAGTTGCAGACTATCCACTTATTTTAGAACATTTATACAAGATGGGCGTTGACAACATTTTGAGAATATGTGTATTAGAACATGAAAGGACCATAATTTTGGTAAAATCTCATGAAGTTGTATTTGGAGGACACTATGCAGGAAAAAATACCGTGTAGAAGGTATTGCACGCATGATTATGGTGGCCAACAGACTATAAAGATGCCAAGGAATATTTACAGAAATTTGATGTCTGTCAGAGGGTTGTCAAACCTAATAGAAGGGATGAAATGCCTCTGAGACCACAAGTGACTTTGTAGGTATTTTAAAAATTGGATATAGACTTTGTGGGACCTATTAATCCACCAACAAAAAGTTCAGAAGCTAGATATATCATTACTACAACTGAATGTTTAACAAGATGGGCATAAGCAAAACCAGTCAAAGACTGTAGTGCAAAGACAACAACACACTTCTTATTTGAGAAAGTGATCACCAGATTTGGATGTCCAAGGATTTTGATGAGTGACCAAGTCACTCATTTTATCAATGATACTATCAAGGCTATGACTAAAGAGTTTGAATTCTATCACTAGAAGAGTACACCATATCATCCTTAGGAAAATGGAACAGTAGAAGCTTTCAATAAGATCTTGGAAAATGCTCTAACTAAAATTTGCAATGTCAACAGGGATGATTGGGACTTGAAGATACTAGAAATACTATGGGCATATAGGATCACATGTAAGAAGTTGGGAGGATAGACACCATTCATATTGGTGTATGGGCAGGAAGCAGTGGTGCCATTAGAATTTTTAGTACCCAGTCTATGCGTAACCGCAATTACCAACATGATATAAAGGGGAAAAATATAGGAAAGGTTAAGTCAACTAGTGAAAATGGAAGAGGACAAGATTCTATCAGAATTTCACCACGAAGTACATAAAGAAAGAGATAAAGATTGACATGACAAACATATTAAAATAAGAGTTTTAAGGAGGGAGACCTAGTTTTTCTCTACAACAGTAAAAATTTTCAACATCCTGGTAAGTTTATGATGCATTGGCTAGGGCCATATGAAGTAAATACTATCACAGATGGGGGATCTATATAACTACAAGACTTGAGAGGAACAAAACTAAAAGGAATGATCAACGGTAGTCAGCTGAAACTGTACAGGGACAGTCGACCAACTAATCCTTAAAAGTTACAGTGCAGTGAGAAAGGTATGTATATAGTGTACTATAGTAGAGGTTAAGAAAGAAAACTCATAAAAAGGAAGACAAAAGTAGAAAAAGGATAAAAAGGAAGAAAAAAGTAGAAAAGAAAGAAAATACAAAATACTAAGAAATCTCATGCGTAGAGAGAGTGGAATCAATGTAACAAAAAGAAAAAGTGATCACGTGCAGTATATGGTTGAAAAAAAGAAAAATACCGTGAACTAAGAAAAGTCATAGCAGAAATCTATGGCACACCGAAAAATTGAAACACACCGAAAAAGGGGCCAATGGGCAGAAAAGAAAAAAATGTCTGTTCGGGAAAAAATGCACGAATTGGGAATTTATGAAACTAAATGAAGCATACTCGACAAACTTCAATGCATCAATAACAACCGAATAAGATTATTCAAGAAGATTCAGGGCAATTATGACGCCCTCTATATAAAGTAGAAACATGGGCCAAAAAAGAATTATTGTGAATTTGCAAACTCACAAAGTTAAGGAGCATGAAGACGAATAGGCGAACAAGTGAGTATAGAGATCGAAGTAGCCAAAAATCAATCGGGAAAGAAAGATTTACCCACGATGTCACCTCCAAAGGTTGGCACACCAAGAAAAAATGCACGAAAAACATGCAACAATCTCAGGTCACCACAAGAAACCGTAGAGGTGGAGCCAAGAATGACACAGAGAGAGGGAATCGTCGATGTTGACACAATTCTCTCATCGTAGGTCGAACCAGTGAGCGCCACACTGGTCGAGGAAGAAGAAAAATCCCCAACGATGATAGAGATGGAGATTGACTCACATGACAGTGTGCAGGGCCATGAACTAGTCACCACAGGCAACCCACAACAATCTGTGAGGAATGAAGCAACCCATAGAACAAATGGTGGTGATAATGAACTGACAAAATCTGTTGGGCCGAGACAAAAACTTGTGGTGGGGCTTGCACAACAGGAATAATGACATATTGAATACATCAAAGGGAATCTAGAGTTGGGCGGGGATGATAGAGAACCAGAGGTTGGGACCTCTAGTGCGCTAGTAAGAAGAAAGGGAAAACAACCCATCACGCGGTCCCCACACAAGCATCCCCATGCATCAATTGTTTTACCGCACATTCCGGAGGGGGTGCAGGCCATGCCAAATATATTAGGTTGTGTGGGAAGGCTAAGATATGCAGACCATAATGTGTCTAACACCAAAAAATTCCATGAATTTGCGTAATAAGTGTACATGGAGAGAATAGGCACATGACCATTTGGAGACCCAATGCTGCAACCAAAGCAATGGGCAGTAGGCCTGGAAAACACATGGATGTTGAATTTGTTAGAAATTCCCCACTTCTGATCCAGATTTTATGAGCATAAAGAAATGACTATAGATTATTAACATGTGCTTAACACAAAATAACAAAGATACAATACAACTGGTTTTCTATTCAATAAGGAAATAAGCTGAAATTGTAAAATGCAGCGGAAAATAAGCTTGTTGGAACGGTGGTGGCTTATCTCTGAGAAGAGATGTGATGACTACGCTCATTCACATGAATATCATTATAATGAGGCTCTGAAGGCCTTTTTACAATAAAGAGGAATGCCAAAAACCCTAGACATCCAAAAACCTAACCCTAGGAGATGAAGCGCCAAAAGTCATGTGGGCCTCGTTTGGGTAAGTTAGTACATCAACTTCCCGGGGTCGTAAATTTTGCATACGAACTCCGTTTTAGGCGTATGATAGCCCGTTGGAAAGGTATCTTCAAGGAGATTCATTTTGGGGAAAAAAACAAAGGAAATTTAATGTTTCTCCTCATTTTCCCCAAAAACTTCGTTTAGGGCCTCAAAACGACTCCGAAAGTTTCAGGACCCCAAAAAATGCTAAAAATAGTAAATTACCAAAATTGCCAGAAAACTATTTTGAGCCAGTTGGAAAAGGTGGGTGGCCACCGATATCCACTTGGATCAATCCTCCCTCCTTAGGAATCAATGGTCTCCATTCCATTGATTTCCCCCATCAGATGAGGAAATTTCTGCTGAATTTAGCCCCAGGTGAGCCACTTGCCTTGGTGCAGGAGCTGCCTTACTTTGACGACTCGATAAAGATGGATCCTTTAATGTCAAGTGCCCTTTATTTGTGTGTCCAAAATATGATCATTGGATTCCTGTTGTATGCAGTTGGGTTTGATCTCTGTTGGTGTCAGTTGTTCTGCTACTTCTGAGGTGTCCAATAATGGTGGGAAATAAGGGAAAAGGAGATCCACGTTGAACACTGGGTGCAGGCCAAGGAAAGGAGGAATGTTGAGCTCAAAAGCATTATCCCCCACAACCTTGGTGATGGTGTACAACCCATAATGGAGTGAGAGAATATTCCGATGGGGTCCTGTAAGGCGTTCTTTCTGCAAGTACAACCAAACTTTGTCGCCTACCTGAAACTTATGTGGCACTCGATGTTGATCATGGTGTTGCTTGTACTTGTCATTAGACTTCTGTAGGATATACTGAACCTGTTGGTGGATGTGATGGATCCACTCAATGAGCCGGGTGGCTTTGTCAGCTTCAATTGGAGCAAGAGATGAATCGGTTGAGGTGACTGCAAAGGGAAGTGCAACATCTATGTGACCCAATGGTTGGAATCCCAACCCCACCTGAAAGGGGCTGTGGCCGATTGAGCTATGAAGGGATTGGTTGTAGCTAAGATGGACATAGGGAAGGATCTCATCTGATGTGCTAGGGTGCTTGGAATTATACATGTGAAGTATATGCACAATCATTTGATTTATGACCTCGGTTTGGCCATCTATTTGGGGGTGGAAGGCCGTGGATTTGGTGAGCTTGGTGTACAACAATGACCGAAGGATTGACCAAAATGTGCTGAGAAATTGACTGTCTCGATCTGAGACAATGTTTTGTGGGATTAAAAAATGTACCCAGACTTGTTCACATAAGAGCTTGGCAGTGGCCTTCTGTTGTGATGCTCTTCTTGCAGGCATAGATAATCGCCATCTTAGAAAAGTGATCAACAACCACAAAAACACAGTCATTTCCCCACTTGATGGATGGGAGGCCCAAAATGTAGTCCACTAAGATGGATTCCCATGGCCTGTCAGGAGTAGGAAGAGGGGTGTACATGCCCTGTTTCTTAGTGGTCGTTTTGGCAATAACATAGGCACTGCAGGACCTGATATACTTGCTGATCTCCTGTCGAAGTTTTGGCCAGTAGAAATGTTTTTGTAGCATCGCCACTGTCTTTTCGACGCCGAAGTGTCCTTCCACCCGACTGTAGTGGGATTCCCAGATCATATTTGCTCGCTCTCTTTATGGAAAACATATATGGCCCAGACGACACAACAACCCATCCTGAAGATGAAAATTATCGACAATTGCATTTGCACCCAACGTGTGGTAGGTGGTGGCGAAGTCCAGGTCGATCTCATAGAGTTGGGGCCGTCCAGAGGTCACGAGGCCGCAAGAGTCTATCACCGTGGTGAGTTCCATGAATGGCAGTCTGCTGAGGAAATCAACGACACTATTGGTGCTCCCTGTTTTATACTTGATGTTGAGGTGGATTTGTTGCAAGTATGTGGACCACTTTTGATGGCGGTCATTCTGCAATTTTCCTTGTGTCTGCATGAATTGAAATGGCTTATGATCAGTGTGGATGACTGTCTCCTTCCCAAGAATGTAATGTCTCCACTAGCGACAGGCTTTCACAATGGAGTACATTTCTTTTTCATAAGTAGGGTACTTACAGAAAACATCTGATAGTGTCTCACTATTATAGGCCACAAGGTGGCCGTGATGAGTGAGAATGGCACCCACAACATAGTTTGAAGCATCTGTCTTGATCTTAAAGGGTTGTTGCAGGTATGGCAGTGAAACTACTGGGGCTGATCACAAGAACTCCTTCAAATCATCGAACACTTGTTGTTGGGACCAACCCCATGCACATTTCGTCTTACCACCACCCCTGGTTATTTGGCTGAGGGCCCATGCAATATGGGAGAATCCCAAGATGAACCTACGGTAGAAATTGGCAAGGCCCAAGAAGCTCCGAAGCTCAATGAGTGTGGTTGGGGCTGGCCAGTCATAGATGACTTAGATATTGGTTGGATCCACATGTACGCCATGCTGATAAATGATGTAGCCCAGGTAATGGACCCTGTCCATGTCGAAGGATCATTTTCCAAGTTGGTGTATAGATTGCGCTGCCGCAGGGTGTGAAAAGCCTGCTGAATATGTTGCAAATGTTCAACCCAAGTTTTTTTGTAAATGAGAATGTCATCCATATACACCACTACAAAATTATTGGTGAATAGTCACAGGATATCGTCCATCATTCTCATGAAAGTGGATGGAGAAATTGTCAAACCAAAGGGCATGACCAACCATTCAAAAAGTCCTTCCTTTGACTTGAAGGCAGTCTTCCATACATCTGTCTGTTCTATCGGGACTTGGTGGTATCTAGACTTCAGATCAATCTTACTAAAGTATTTCCCCCCCGTGACTTGATCAAGGAGGTTGTCGATTCAGGTAATCAGGTACTAATTTCTGATTTTGATTTTATTCAGAGCCCGGTAATCAATGCATAGTCGCCAGGTTCCATATTTCTTCTTTACCAACACGATTGGCCTCCCGCAAGGTGATGAGTTGGGACAGATGTGCCCCTTGTGGAGAAGTTATTAGATCTGTCTCTTGATCTCCTCATTCTCTAACAAAGAGTGATGATAGACTGGCCCATTGGGAAACGGTGTGTCGGGGGTCATATTGATGGGGTGCTTCACCTGACAGTGCAGAGGTACCCCGATAGGTGAGAAGAAGATATCCGAGTATTCTTCCATGACCTTATCTACTTGCTTATGCTGTGTGGAGAGGTCGGTCGTAGAGACCCTAGATGTGGCTGTGATATTTCTCTCATTCTGAGAGTGAATCACGAAGAAGAAAAACTTCCCCGTCTGAGAGATGACCTTCCTACATTTCTTAGCAAAGATCAAGGAAATAACACTAGTTGGGACAACCTCGGGTATTCTGTACAATTTTCTGTTCAAAGTAATAATAACACTACGAGGCATAGACTCATATACAACATGATGTTTCCATAAATAAGGTTGGCCCAAAAGAATATCACAAACTTCAAGAGGAGCAACATCATGTAATACCTCGTCTTTGAAGGGCTTGATGCTGTACGGCAATCGACATTGTTGGATGACGTAGAGATCGCTTCCTTGGCAGAGCCATCCAATAGTGTAGGGTTGTAAGTGCAGTTTTTTCGGTAGGGCCAACTGCTTGAAGACCTTTACTGAGATGAGGTTTTTTTGGCTACCTCTATCAATGATGAAGTGAAATGGGGTTCCTTTTACCCACATCTGTGAATGGAAGAGGCACTCTCCTTCTTCTAGCTCGTTTGGTTCACCAGGATGGAGCTTGGTGGTAGCAACAATGGCACTGGGTTCCACGTCAATGATCCATCTTCCCCTTTCTGGTTTTGACTTAGAGTCAGAACTCACATCTGATTCAAAGGCTTTCACTTTTGCCACCAACAACTGCTTTGAGCGACAGTCAGTAGTGTTATTCCAAGGGCTCTTCTGGAAGTCACACCACTTCCTGGTGTCTTTCTTTGTCTTTCCAGTGTCCTTCTTTGCTTGCAGCTTGGATTGGTTGTCCTGATACTATCCATATTTTATATATCCTTTGTTCTGTGGGTTGGGGCTGCCCTTTCCTAGATTTTGTTGTGAGGGGTTCCCAGGCCCAAATTGCCGCATCTTTTGTTTGAGCTTCTGCTCGATTTTGATGACATGTCGGTAGGCTGTGCCCAAGGATGAGATGTCTAGAAATTCCATTTTGGTATGGGTGTATCTATGAAGAGCACCGCGATACTTGAGCACTAGATGTCACTCCGAATCTTTGATACCCAGCTTGGTGTGCAAGGTATGGAAGATATTTTTGAAATCTGGCACTGCTTGGTCTCTTTCTTGCTGCAGTGTGGTCTATTTGGTATATAAGTCATCATAACTTTCGACATGGTAGTATTGTTCCTTAATAGCATCCCTGAAGGATTCCCAGGTGGTTGTAACTGTAGATAATGAGGGTTCCTCTATTTCCTTTTGCTCACATAAAGTTTCCCACCAATATTTGACATGGGGAATGGCTTTGAGGA
>JZKD02S1970005.1:342964-356013 GCA_000966675.3 Picea glauca | reverse complement strand
CAAATGCGGTTGATAGAACACACAATGGTAACGTCCTTCGATGTAAGTTTAACGAGCCCAAAGAAGGTAAGCTCGATGGTTTTTCATATTTAGAGAGTCTGAAAAAGCATAAAAGAAAACTCCATGGGGGTACCTTTTTCGTCAATAGTCTAGTCGGTTCGAAAAAGGGGTAAACTAGAACTGATTAGACGTCAATTCAAAACCATTTTAACGAGTTTGACAAGGACAAGATCACTCGGCTATTTTTTCAATTTTAAGGAGTCTGAAAAAAGCTTAACTATGGACTCCGTCAAACATATTCTTCTGGACCGTTTTAACGAGTGTGAAAGAATAAGGTCACTTGGTGATCTTTTCAATTTTAGGGAGTCTGAAAAGAGCTTAACTATGGACTCCGGGGGGGTTTCTTTTTCGTAGATTTAGTCCCTCAGGCCCGAAAAAGGAATAAAATCTTACCTGAGGATACTCTTCTAAAGAATGAAAATTCAATAGAGTATTCCTTTGTTCGTACAGTTGACCATCCGGACCGAAAAAGGGGTAAACTACCGCCGGACAGACGTGACTTCAAATTTCAGTTTAACGAGCGTGAAAGATCACAAGATCGCTCGACAATATTTTCATGTTTAGAGGGTTTGAAAAGGGATTAAAAGGAGACCCGTTATGTTTTGGGAGTCCGGAGGGTAAGACAAAGAGTGAAAAAGACCCATGCAAATGAGGCTCAAACTCGTATTCAGAAAAGACTACACGGACTCCCGAGCCTATAGTGTTGTTTGAAACGACATGGACACCATAATGCAACCAGGAACTACCTAGGGCATCCATGTTTTGGTAAGCTCTACCACCAAGTTGCGACACTTCTAGAGCAGATATGACGGTTCCGTGCCACAACCAGATGGGATCGATCCTATATCATAAGAATAAAAGGCAACGAGATGCAACAGTCGGGATGAAAGCCTACCCTATATGCTCAAGTTGATTTTTGAAAACAAATTTTTTTTATGGACCGTCACTATATTTTTTTTATTTTTTGAAACTCAATGAAAATTGTCCCAATACCTGATCAAATCCCTCCCATATAACTCCTTAACCACTCAAAATGGTTTTTGGTATAAAGAAACTGATAAAAGGGCCCAAAAAAGTGACAAAAAGAGGCCAAAAAGTCTATAAATAGAAGCTGGCAGCTCATTATTACCATTGTTGATTTGGAAATTGACTCTGGAGCCAAAAGACCCCCTTTGCCAAAGATCGTGATTCCGGGAGCTACAGTGGACGAAACAGACTTCTTCTTGGTCCAAGTAAGTACAAACTCCCTTATCTTGCAATTCAATACTTAATTTATTGCATTTAAGTTTGTTTTGGGGGTGGCCATCGACCTCAAAGAGGTCGGCCCTAGGCAAACGCGGGTTGTCCAGGGACAACCCGTGGGTACCCGCGCGTAGAGCCAAAGTTTCACGCGGGTACCCACGACTGTCGCCTCGACAGCCCACGGGTTCCCCCCGCACGATGGAAAATTTGATTGAACCAAGAATTAACTTTCATACTTTTCCTGTGGGGCCGAGCAAAGTCTCGGAATTGATAGAGGAGTACTGTGAGGCTGGGACCGATCATAGATCTTCCTCGGTACCCATGAGTAGGATTACCAGCCTCTCCCTCCAGACCATTTTATCGCTCATTGGGCGGATTACCGGCTCCGCAACCGTGCATCAGGCTTCGCGCACACAGATGAACTGTGCAATTCAGTGCATGAATGCACAAGTTTTTGACTGGAGTACCACACTACTAGCAAGCATGACAGGTCAGTTGACAGCTTGCAGACAGCGAACACACAGGAACTTCAGGTTTGGGACCATCCTGTGTTCGTTTTTATTTGAGAGAGTTCCATGTTTTAGTCCTCGGCTGATAGTACGAGGACATATGGCTACTTTCCCCGCAGTATGCAGATGGGCAGCGTTGCTGCCGCGACAGGGTGGCGGAAGGACCATAGAGGCCTTCAACGACGACTTTTTTGCTTGGTTGTCGTGACATATCCTAGCTATTGAGGACTACCCATACGTGGGGATTGACTTCTCCAGAGATCCAACGATACCAGTGCCTCCTGGTGAGGAGCGAGGGGAGATGGGAAAGTCTCCACCTATCCAGTTTTTTTTGTTTGCATATGTAATTTTTATGTCTTTTTTGATATATATAAATCATGTTTTTGTATACCAGAGTTGTTGATGGGTGAACATTGTATTGCGTGCAGATGTGGGACCCGTGCGACCTATCGATTATGCACGGAACAGGCACCGCCCACGGCCAGAGGCCACAGCTACCGCCGCCGGGGGAGCAACAGTGGCAGGGAACCTCCCAGCAGGGGAGGCTGAGAGGGTTCTTAGGCGGATTGAGCGGAACTTCACTGCGCTCACTCGCACAGTTCCCATGGCAGAGATAGAGGACTTTCCGCCCTCCTTGAAGACTCATATTGTGGGGGTACCTTGGACATGGGTCCGATTGTTTAGGTGTTTGGGTCAGGCTGTATTTGAGTATAACAGGGCCCATAGGCCCTGAACAGACTTGTAGACTTTTATGTGCCACGAGCACTGATATGTGTATATTGTTTGAGGGCATAAGCCCCAGTGACTCGTTATGGTTCCCACTTTTTGAGGTGCTTGCGCCCATCTATGTACTCTGAGGATTTTATGATGTTTATATATGGTTTTTATTTATTTTTGTGTCTTATGGATTGTGTGTACAAAAATGTATTTACATGTTTATGTTCATGATCTTTTTATGTGTGAGCAAGATGCCAATCTAAAATGTGATTAGCTAGAGTATCTGTGATTTGATTTAGACTCCTAGGAACATGAAAATATGTAATATAATCAAAGTTGCATTCCAAGAGACGTACCCTAAGGAATCGTCGGTGTAAAGTAGGGTCGTGCACACGGTATATTCTGTTTAGCTGCGACACAACTAGTTGAGCGTCTAGATAGACCCGGAGATGAGAGATACCCAATGACAAAGTGTCACGAAGCAACTCAATAACTGCACTATACTCAACAACATTATTTGTGGTGTCACCTAAGCATATACCCCCGGAAGATAACAACTGACCCTGTGGTGTAAAGATCACCCAAGCTGCGGAGGCAAGCCTCCGCGTGTGTCGACTAGCCCCGTCTGCATACCCAACGAACACCTCAGATTCACTTGACATCTGCCATATTGACGAAAGATAACATCAATGACACGTCCATAACACTTTTTAAAAGAAACGTAAAAAAGTAATAGTACAAAGACTATACATATGTTACAAAAGTTACCCACAGTGACCGTTCTATGAGTAATACTTCTTGAGGTAGAGCCCATTTCTAGGCTCCGCCAAAGCATTCCCTTCAAAATCAACCAGACGATAAGCGCCCTTTTTTAAAACCTCCTTAATAATGAAGGGTCCGAACCACATGGGTTTAAATTTTCCTGCCCCCAGGGGGCCCTTATCTTGGTCATAGACCAGGACAAGGTCACCCTCAGAGAAAACCCAAGGACGAACGGACCTATCATATTGACACTTGACCTTATGTTTATGAGCCTCGTTGGCCAGGGCCGCATCGTGACGCTGTTCATCAAGCTACTCAAGGTGTACTAAATTTTCTTCAAGCGGAGAAGTGTCTGGCAATAACTGTACTGCAAATTTCAGAGATGGAATTTGACATTCGATGGGCAAGACTGCCTCCATCCTGTAAATGAGTTGGAAAGGTGAGAAACCAGTTGCAGTCTTAACTGAGGTCCGGTAAGCCCATAATGCCGAGTATAACATCAAATGCCAATTTGACTTGGCTGAGTTGATAGTTCGCTGTAAAATCGTTTTAAGAGTTTTGTTAACAGCTTCCACCTTCCCATTGGCTTGGGGATAGTAAGGTGATGAGTGTTCTTTCCGTAACCCAAGCTTTGACGTTAACTCAGACATCATTTGGTTTTGAAAGTGACTTCCATGGTCAGTGACAATCTCTCTCGGGACGCCGAACTGTGCTATAATCTGGTTAAATAAGAAGAGAGCTGTAGTCTCTCCATCATCTTTAAACGTTGGCATAGCTTCGACCCACTTAGTGAAGTAGTCGACAGCTACGATGATATAGCAGTGCCCCCTTGCAGACCGGGGGTTGCATGTAGTGTAATCAATCCCCCATTTAGTGAAGGGACCAACTGTGATGACAGGAAACATGGGAACTGGATGTGCCCTCATCTTCCGTGAGAAGATTTGGCACGGATGGCACTTCTTGACCAACTCGATACAATCTTTCATAAGTGTGGGCCAGAAGTAACCTGCTCGTAAAATATTTTGGGCTGTTGCCAACCCAGATAAGTGACCGCCACAGGCTCCTGTATGACAATCATTGAGCACTATGATGGCCTCCTCATGAGTGAGACATCAACGCAAGATGCAGTCTACACCTCGCCGATACAACGTATCATTGAGTATGAGATAATTCTTAGCTTGATGGCGTATTCGCCGACGCTCATCATGAGAAGAAGAGGTGGGGCACTTCAAAGTCTGGAGATAGATTAGTATATCTCCGTACCAGGGGTCTGAAGATTCAATCAAAAACATATCCCCCTGGATAGGCGATTCCTCAGGCACAACGTCACCTGACTCAACCGGAAGTTCCGAGATAAGTTCTGCGAAGACCAGTGACTTTTTGGACTTGGTTGAAATGAAGTCTAAGTCAAATTCTTGGAGGATTACCATCCATCTACTGATTTTGTCGCCGATAACTCGTCGTGTCAACCTATACTGGAATGGATTCACGACGACAACGATGGTGGTCTTGCGAAACAGAACATAGTGACAGAACCGTTGAACAACATGAACTGCTGCCAACGCAAGTTTTTCGAGATGGGTATAATTAAGTTACGGTCCTACGAGGCCTCGACTCAGGTAATAGATCACGTATTCGAAAAATGAATCATCCTCCTGAACTAAAACCATGCCTATGGTTGACTCCGCGGTAGCTAGATATAATAAGAAATCTTTGTTATAGTTCGGTGGTCGTAGCAGAGGTGTGGTAGTGAGGGCATGTTTCAATGTGTCGAAAGAGCGTTGAGATGCTTCGTCCCAGAAAAAGGGAACATCTTTCTTCAGTAAACGCATGAAGCCCTTGATGATTTCGGCATAGTTGGCAATGAAGCGTCATAAGAAGTTCGCCTTGCCTTGAAGACTTTGAAGTTGTAAGATTGTGCGTGGGGGAGGCAACTGGACTATTGCCTCCACCTTAAGAGGATCAACCATGATCCCTGTTGTTGAAACGATGAAACCTAAAAAACATCCTGACGTGACGCAAAAGATGCACTTGTTGGGATTCAAGCGAATCCTGAAGTAGCGACAGCGTTCGAAGATTAGTCTGAGGTGTGTAGGATGATCCTTTCGCTTGCGAGAGCGTGATGCTAAATCATCTAGATAGGCCTCGACTATATGTTTGAGGTTGTGAAACGCAAAAGACATGGCCCACTGGAAAGTGGCTCTAGCATTCTTGAGACCAAAAGGCATCTTACGATAAGTGAATGTACCCCACGGACAAATGAATGTCATTTTGTGTTGGTCCTCGGGTTTGATTTGGATTTGGTTATAGCCCGAAAAACCATCCATGAACGAAAAGGCTTCACAACCGGTGCACTCATCAATGATCTGGTTGATGAATGGGGTTGGATAATTATCCTTTGGAAATGCCTTGTTCAAATCACGAAAATTGGTACAAACACGAATTGTGCCTTGTTTTTTATCGACCGGCACGGGGTTTGACACCCATTGAGTCAAATGAATAGGGTATATGAACCCAGCCTTGAGCAATTTCTCAACCTCTGTCTTAATGGCTGCTGCTTTCCTAGGATTAACTGGATGAAGTTTTTATCAAATAGGCTTAGCATCAGGATACGTTGTGATTTCATGTTCAACTATTTTCGGATCGATGCCTGGCATTTCCTCATAAGACCAGGAAAAAACATCGCGGAATTCTTTAAAAAGATCCGTGTAAATATGAATCTCTTCGGGGGAGCAATCCACTCCGACGAAGACATTCTCCACAACGCCAGGGTTTCAATAGATATTGATAGGTATAGTGGCAACGATAGTCGCCATATTTCCCTCAGCATAAATTTCCTGTGTAGCTAAGAGGTTAATGGGACATGGCTGATCTCCCGTCATGGGGATAGTGAATTCTTCGGCCTCGATTTGGCTTAACTCTGGGAGGAAATATGATCTGTGATGAAGATCCTCCCAAGGTTTGTCCAGACTAGTCATTGCTTCTATTACAGCTTCATCAGAAGGCAAGACTAAGTCTAATGAATCGGTGGTAGCAAGATAACCCTGAGCCCAGATAGGCTCAAGAAGTGGATCCAACTCTTGTGCGGGAGTTGAATCAGAAGTGGCTGAAGTTTGCTGGACTAAAGAGTACACTACTTCAGCGGCCGAATAGGGCATGGACATGCCAGCATACCCTACCTCATCCATCGTGGCTGATGGGGAAGGAAGAATCCAAGGATCCTGAAAGTAAGTCATGCGGAACGACGAAACGTGAAAAATCTCAGCCTTGTGGTGAGTCGATATAAACTTGACATCGCCATGAGGAGGTGGGTAATCGAAAGTACCCATCAAAGATGGGCACAAACCAACTCCTACGTTAACGACACTGACTTGAGGATTATCTATCATGGGAACTGTGGATGCCCCCAAAGCTGGGTCAGGTCTAGAGAAGGACAATTGATCAATGGTCACTATCCGAACTTCATGTGGAAACAATAAGACTCGAAAAACTGTAGCGACCACCACTTGCATGACATAAGTCCAACTACGACCTAAAAAGAGATTGTAGTTGAGGGGGGCATCGACTACCTCTACCTCAACGCACACAGTCTTTCCCCCTAACTGCACAGGGAAAGAAGTAATGATGCCATTTGGTCAGAAAGAACGACCTTCGAACGCAGTGAGGAGAGTAGGTGATGGAAACAACTTAGGCTGACCAATGGCTTTCCAACATGCTAACGACATAACACAAGTCAAAACGCCCTCGTCGACCACCGTGCGAAAGATATTCTGTGTAAAAGTTTTCGTGGGATGAGCCACTACTATTTGAAACGCGACGTGGTAAGGAAAACGAGGTTTTAAGTCAGTCGTATCTAACATGATGGTACCTGGGTTACAAGTCTCAGTAGAGCCTAAAGCAGCCAACAAGGCTTTTCTCTGAGCAGGGCAACTTTGGAGGACCTCCAAAGCGGACATAGCACAAGGGGTTTGGGATAAATCTTCCACCACAGAGTAGTTCTGGGCGACCCTTGCATTTGGATTGTGAGAAGCTTTCTTAAACTCACCTTTTGGAATGTGTGTCATCGTTTCTCCCTATGTCTTCTCAATCTGTAGAGGAAGAGATGCGATCTCGGCTTCTTTTCCCTTCTCAGAGGCGCTTGGTTTACTATAGTCGTGCACTCTAGTTGTTATTAAAGCATCACCCCTAACCATATATATGTTCGTGGAAGAGGAATTATTTGGGGGAGGGAAGGTTTCTTGGCTGCCCCCTTCGGCACTTGTAGAGGCTTGAGTTAAATTTTTCCCATGCTGAAAGGGATTAGTCAACACGACTTGTTGTTACCGTGTGACAAACTTTTGGGCCTCCGCAAGTCGAGGAAATAGATGGGTCGGGTGGTCTTCCACACATAAATTGCATGGATACCTCGCCTTCCTCTTTTTCGTGGTGCCTTCGCCAGCATTATCAGTGGGTTTCTTCTCCCCCTTACCCTTCCTTCATTGTTTTTTCTTCCCTTCCAGCTGCTGGTTGGCCTTTGGGTTAGTCATTTGCACGGAGTGTACTTCCGATGTTTGGGTAGGAGGAGTAGCCAAAGCAGTAGTCTGGCTGGCCGCTGAGTGTTGTATAGATAACTGTTGCAATTGCTTTGTCAATTGCTCAGCGGGCTTGGTTTGTGCCGAACCAACAATACCATCGGCATGTGGTCCCACTCTCTGTCTAGTTTTATTCAAGATTGATCGTGGAGCATCTGGCAGGATGTTGTATAATAAACCAGACCGAGAATAGATAAGCTCAAACTGTTGAGCCCTCATGATGGCATCTTCTTCGGAGAAAACCCCAGAAGTTGCGACATCTTTGGATAATTGCGGTACTAAATACTTAAGGAACCACTCAAGCAGGAATGCTGGTGGAACCGGTACTTTGATTAGACTCTTTCGGCATCGCCACTCTTGGATATGATTAGAGATATGGTCCGCTGTCATCTGTTCGAAATTAGAAAGCAATTCTGTGCCCGCGTCGTATCTCACAGGTAACTGGAAATGGTTAAGGAAGGCCATAGCCAGTTCTCCAAAAGAAGAATATCGTGAGCGATCAAGCTTGATGTACCATTTCGTAGCACTCTTAATAAGAGTGCGTTGAAACAATCGCAACTGAACGGAGTCATCTTTCAGTGAGTTAGATGAACACCAAAGGTGGAAAGTAGTCACGTGATCACCTGGATCTTCGTTAGGCTTGGCTTTGAACTTTGGGATGTCTGAAGGCAACTTCGTCGGCATAGGAGGCCAATGCGGATCGTGACAAATAGGATCATTCAACAACCGTGTCAAATCTAGCAAGTGTAACGTCGCCAGGAATGGTAGTTTGGGTTGCTGCTGATAGCCTGGGAAAAATGGTCCTGGAGTTTGACTGGCACCAGGTTGCCAGGAAAAGTTTGGCTACTGGCCCGGATTCTGGTAGAAACCATGGCCCTGACCAACATAAGGATTTTGCATCTGAGGAGACATCATTGGCTGATTCCCCATGAAGGACATAGGATGTTGGGCATTCATCGTGTTTGACAGACTTTGGGAAGGATTACCCCATGCCGGTCCGGATGGGAGAGGCATAGAAGTCTGTCCGGGGTTCCATTGACTGTGGAAAGAATTACCCCAGAACGACATTCCAGAGGAAGGAACGGATCCTTGTCCTGAGTTCCAAGGTCCTGGTATATGTTCCCCCAGCGCAGGAATAGTACCCTGCGCCGGAGTAGACTGTCCAAAAATGGGTGTGCCCCCAGATGGGAAAGCAGTGGATGCGAAAGTGTTATTACCAAACGTCCCGTTCCAAACAAACGGTGACGAACCTACCGACAGAGTTTGCGTAGGTGTTCCTTGACTCCCGGCTCCAAATGAACTCGTGTGTGCAGGCTGCCCGGCGGACTGCTGATGCAGACCACCAAGTGAAGGGGACGAAGGAGAGATATGACCTCCAGCGTAAGGAAAAGCATTGAAAGGGACAAGAATGCCCCCAAGTTGACCTTGCAGGGGAGTGTTAGAGCTCCCTACCTCCAGACCCAAAGTCTGTAAAGTGGAGTAAGTGAGTGCAGGAATTGTACCTGAACTTGGCATACCGTATGAAAATGGAGGGCCTGTCGCACTAGGTGTGAAGGGAGGTGTGGCCGCCATGATAGATGGGGGCGGTCCGCTGTGTGACGTAGCTGCGGCCGAGACCATGGTGGACCAGACCGTCGACAGGGGCAAGTTAGGAGATGATTCTCCTGTGGTGACAACAGTGATGGGAATAGAAGAATTCCTAGATGAAGTAACAATGTTTGTTTCCATAGCTGTGTGAGGCACTGACAGGCGTTCGTAAAATTGAATTGGCACAATAACTTGCGGCCAAGTATCAGTGTTTGGGGTTTCAATCGAACCAAGATTGGCGGTTGATTCCTCCGAGAGTTGTTCGGGTTCAATGGTCTGTAACCCAGTTGCTTCGAAAGACCCTTGTTGGTCTAGCCTTCGCCTCAATGGTGGCGGGGGTGGCTCCAGTATGACCGGTGGCAGGCCCAGAAGCCTTCATGACCGATAGAGCTCTGAATCCTCCACTGTGTGAGAAGATTCATGACATGCTAAGGTATTCTACACGTTCAAACAGTAACACACACTAAAAGAAGCCCCTATGAGATAAGACAAGCAATCACTAACTATTTTGAAGAACAATTACAAAAACCAACACTAGAGAAACTTATCGGTGCAAGTGAAACTCGAATACGGAAGCACCCACCAGGTATACTCGGCAAAGCGAGGCCCAATGTCCGTCCTATGTACCGAGGTATACCCCCGCAGTCACCTGTGTATGTCCCTAGAAAAGATTGGCAACTAGTTTGCCAGCACGCGAACAGTCACCAGGCAGGTACAGTCGATAGTCGAGTAGACCACAATGAGCAGGGTATCAAGCCCGAAACCTATCAAGGGTATCGAGAGCAAATGGTCTGGAAGACAACCGAGGACCTCAAACAGATTCAAGACCCACGAAGCCCCGTGGAAAATGCAAACGACGGAATCCCTTTACAAATTCTCGATATGTGTTCTCCATTATGCTCGGTCCAGCTTTGGAGGGGTTATCTCCGCTACCTTTCCTTACGCGACCTCGTGTTTAGCCCATGTGTTAGAGGGGGGTCCCGGATAACTTTCACGTAACTGGACTTCTACACTCCCTACGACAGACTCCAATGTTTGGTTTGAGTGGCCTTGGATAATTTACTCTCCAACCTATTCCAAGGCCCTAGTCCTGAGCTAGTGTATGAACCTTGTTGGCGACGGAAGTCAATCCTGGATTGCTATCAAGAGCAGAGCCCGATGCCCATCAGTTTTGTGTCACGGTTTGTTTATAGATGGGTGAATTCTTCGTCGAGCTGAGGACTTCAGCATGGCCTCTCTGAGGAAAATGGTACACAGGACCTCTGCCAGCGGACGTCTTGCTAGACTCTCCATTCCCTCATTTAATGAATGAAAGGAGGCTTCAACTACTCCTTCTTATCTTTATTTACTTCAAGCGAAAACCAGGAGCGAAATCGTTTCTGATGGCATCTGGAAATCGTGACGATGCTTTCGACGATTGGACACAACACCTTTAGCCCCCCCCTCCACTTAGCTCTTTTAATTTCTTGGGTTACCGTGGACCGTGACCTTGCTTTTATCCCCATAGAGGCTTTCGGCATTCGCGAATAAGGATGATTGTTCTTTGTGCCTTTGAAATCGCGAGAGGTGAAACGTCGAGATGGCTTAATCCTGCGCCAGGTGTCCTTCTAGATCCTATGGTTCTTAATTCTCCTGACAATACTGTGGGCCCGGGTCACGGACTCTCCTGTCACCTCGTGCATCGGAACATAACGGGACTATCCTTTGCGTTTTGGAGTCGCGAGGGGCGACACGCCGAAGCGGCTTAATCGCGCACCATGTGTCTATCCAGATCGGACGACCCGGATAATCTCGCCAGTGTTGTGGGCCCTGCCACCTGTATCCCACTACGGTCTTTAACTCCGTCGGGAAATCGCATATCGTGATATCGCAATTCCCTTTGTCATGTGCTCGAGACTTTCAGTTCCCCGATCCCCGACTCTGCGGGATCTCTCGCCACGTGTCCCTGCTGTCGGACGATTCTGATCTAGTCGGGAAATCACGGATCACGATTCCTTCATGCAAGAGTTTCTTGTCTTCGAAAACTCCGATTCTCCAATGAACTGAACCTCAACTTTCCTCCTCTGCACACTAGGGGTTAATCCCAGCGCAACTTCCTGAGATCTAACGACTGACGAGATTTCGTCGATCTCCCCTGTAAGATTCTGACCGTCGATTTGCTTTGACGATGGTTCTCGACTGCTGAAGACAAAACTTTGCCTGCTCGCTTGCTTGACTTGCTGCTACAAAAATGGGATTACCTCATGATATGCTCAGGTGCTTCCCGTGCCAACTGTAGACTTGGGTATGCCTAATCCCGAGACAATAAATATCGCTAACATTAGGCTCCATGGGGGATAGAGTCGTCCTTGCGATGCTCTAAGAACTCATTCTGCAGCTTCAGTGCCTTATTGTTGGGCTATGGAGTCATTTACTAAGCTGAAAACATAAAAAAAGAAAATAAACACAGGAGTAAAACCCAATATTTACAAATAGAGGAGCCATCTAAGGCTCAAATAAAACATTTTTTCAGAAAATGCCCATTCACTGGGCTGTTGAAAACCTCTTCACCTTCCAGATCCTGCAACCCATAGGTGTTGTTGGAGAAAACCTGGGAGATTTTAAAGGGGCCGATCCAGAGGGCGTCGAACTTGCTGTGCTTGCCTTTATCCTGCTTGGGCACATCCCACTTAAAGACTAAGTCCCCGATCTCAAACTCTTTTTTCTTGACCTTTCTGTCAAAAGCCTGCTTGATCTTCTGTTGATGAGTATAAGCTGCGTCCCTCACTTGTTCTCTGATCTGCTGCACTTCCACTATCTGATGAATTCTTTTGATCATATGATCTGGTTCTCCCTCGTAGTCTTGAAATAATTTCGCCACGGGTAAGGCGAGCTGAGTAGGGAAAATCGCCTCTGCTCCATAGACTAGTTGAAATGGCAAAGTGCCCAGAGACTTCTTCATTGTGACACGATCGGCCCATAGAGTGAACTTCAACTTTGAATCCCAGGCTCTCTTGTTATCCTCTAACAATATTTTGATAATCTTTATCAGGATTTTGTTTGAGGATTCCGCTAAACCATTTCCCTGGGGATAGTAGGGGGTGGATTGAATTAGCAAGATCTAGAACTGCTCACAGAACTTAATTAGAGGTTCTGATTTGAAAGAAGCAGCATTATCGGTGACGATTCTGCTGGGACAGCCAAATCGGGCTATGATATCCTCCAGAAAGCTGATAATTACTTTGTGTGATGCGCTTTTGGTGGGGAAAGATTCTATCCACTTCGTGAAATAATCTATTGCAGTCAGGATCCATCTGTGCTGACCACTTGAGGGAGGATGAATCTCTCTGATGAAGTCCGACCCCCACTGCTGAAAAGGTGCCGAAGCTACTATGGGTTTCAATGGTAGTGATGTGAGTTGTTGCTTTCCTGAGAACTTTTGACATTTGGCGCACGCTCTAATCTCCCTGCAGACATCGGGGAACAACGTGGGCCAATAATACCCCCCTCGGAGTATCCTGTGGGCTGTAGTCTTCCAGAAATGATGACCTCTGCAAAGGCCGCTATGAAAATCAAACGTAACTTTCTGGGCCTCCTGTGGGTCCAGACATCTCAGAAATAC
>JZKD02S1970005.1:311807-325293 GCA_000966675.3 Picea glauca | reverse complement strand
AGGAAAACCTTGGATTGAAAGAGATCAGGCCAGAAGAAAAGAAGAATATGTATTAGAACAGAAGAAGCAAGAGTTAAAAGATTTCATGATGAGGAGGATCACACACTTGATTGAAGAACATGAGAACCAAGTGAAGCTCTTTAACACCAGAGACTTGAATATCGAAGTTGCAAGAACACTAGAGGACCCACAAAAGACTGAAGTACCTATTTCAGATAAAGAAGAAGTATTACCCTTGAATATTAGGAAAGAACCTCAACAACACAAAGTTACTATGCCAAGAGGAGATAAGAATCAGAATAGAAAAAGGAATAGAGAGACAAAGCTCACTGGGAAAAAATATAGAAAGCTAAGTAAGAAGAGAGCTACAATTGAAAAATTACAGAAGGGTCCAGAGGGAACTTCGCAGAAGGAAAATTTGAAAAATTAGAACTTCGCCGGGATATCAGAACAACGTCACATGGAACTTTTCCATGGAGAAGAAATATAGTCGTTGGGAATAGTATAACCGTTAGATCGACCCCCCCAAATGGGTAGAAAGGCATTTATGGTCAGAAAGTTCACCACCAGACCATTGGACCACGCCGTAATAGAAAAAACTGAGTTAATGAAGGCTTCTCACCCATTGCAAGAGATCTGTTGTCGAGTTATCTATTTATCCCGTCGCACCATGCACCAAGAATAATTTTTCAAACCGTGATTATTTGAGCCCACAGATTCATTGATTTTACACAGTGATCATCACACTATTTCCATCCATCCCATTGTAGTGACTAGTTACTCTTCGAACTTGAGATACTCAACCTCGAGCGCGTATATCCAAACAAATTAGTGCAGTTGAAGAATCTGTGAAGGAAGTACTCATCGACCTCATGAACGAATGAGTAATGTCTGAGACAGTAATGTCTATAGGTGCACAAGCATCATCGACGAGAGGAGTGAAAGCCTCTCCGTCGACTTCTCGTGGAGCCAGACCATCTCGAACATCAACGGAAAAGAGAACCAAGAACAAAGATAACCTAGCGAATGAAAAGCTAATCCTAACCATATTTCCCAACTACATCCCACCTTTGGCTGGCGCGGTGAGTCCTGATAGTGTGCCAAGATATTTCGAGTACACCATAGTTACTGCGTACCTCCCAAAGGAGATACGTGCAGTTCTAGCGGACCAGGACAAGATCGCCACATTGAAGTTCAACGACTTCAAATTAGGAGATCGCAAGATCTATAGTATGCTCGTACCATATAAATATTTGACCAAGACGAAGGGGAAGAATTCAAAGATAATCCCCCAACCGTGCACTCTGAACCTCGCGTAGTCCACCCTGTTGAATGCCATGAAAATCCCACACTTTGGAAGGCACCAGGAAGTCAATGCATGTGTCAAGATATTACTCTCATGTTACCATGGTGGCTACTTATGTCTAGACCGTCATATCATAGTCGATCTGACACTGATCCACATGATCACAGGACGGAGTATGCAAGGACCTAATCCACAGGAGTTCTATCTAGGAAAAGTCGTAGATTGCGCACTTGCACAGAAGATCAAGGATACATATGACGATGTTGAAAAGGGGAAACGAGGCCACAAGGTATCTTCCATCCAGAGTGGCACAGTGCGCTTATCATGTCAATTGATAGATGGAAATATGGTATGGAAGAACCGACCTACGCAGGTTACAGGCTTTGTCGTTGACCTCGCAGGGAAGTGCGCAGAAGGCCTACGGATGAACTGGGCGAAGTACCTAGTTAATTAGTTGGAACTATATTTTTGAGAAGCACAGGATCATGGTTATGAATTTCACTTTAGCTGGCTCCTGATCCTCATCGCATTTGTTACCTGGGAGATGCTGGAAGGTGCGACCTTCCCGGATATTGAACCATTCGAGCCGCTTGCTGCGAAGTTCACCACACTCTGGTACTCGAGTGAGATGAAAAAACAGTGGCAGTCAAACGCTGTTTTTCATACATATTACCTCCAGCTGAAGAGAGACATCGAAGCTGAACTTCGCTTGACTCCAAACACCTTACAGAGATTCTGAACCCTAATGAAGTTCCGCACAGATCGACACTTCATCTACATTACAACATGAGAAGATGAACACAAGAAACAACTCCAGTCATACTATAAACTTACGGAAGAATACCTTGAGGAGATCACTAAGGACTGGTCAACTGACCTCCTTATCCTCACCAACCCCACATATATGTTTGACCTAGACAGTTCGGAGGCCACTCACAAGGAACATAAGACACCCAGAGCTAGCAGAAGGAAGAAGATTGAGGAGGTCCAAGACTTAAGAAGCACATCAATAAAGACTGCCTCCATATCACCAGGCCGAGGGGGTGATGATGATCCAGAATCGGATCCAGGAGCCTGACAGGGCTAAAAAAAGGCTCAAAAAATGAAAGTGCTCAGAATCAAATGAAACCAATTCCATTGCGTCTGTCTCGTCTTCCTGATTCTGGCCATATATTTACTTCGTCAAACGGGCTCTGTATGCGAAAGATATCGCATTCTGATCGAAAACCCAAACAGGTAAAAAAAGGGGGTGATTGTACAGTCCGTACATTCCACGTGGCAGGTTGACTGTACAGGCCATACAATCATACAACTGATGTGGTAGCATCTGGAGATGACATGTGGCAGATGACAGGGCGTACAATAGGTGATTTTGGACCAGTCATAGGGTGACACATGTCACCATTGTAAGGGTGACATGTGGCACGGGCTCATGGTGGTAGGTACAATGGCATGCTGACATGGCAGTACGATTGCTGACTGGGCAGACACCTCGGTAGACAGGTGGTCCAATCTTGTGTTGACAAGTGGCATTGTATTCGGCTAATGGGAAGGTGCCACATGGCCCAGTCTTGGGCTGCCACGTGGCACCCTTCTATTGGTTGTTGATTTGTAAAAAATATTGGGTCTTCACTGGGTTCGACCGCCCAACCTCCTCCAAGCTACGGACTGGTAGGACCGGGCTAACCACCCGCTCCACTGTTGGTTCTTAATAATCATATGGAAAATATTGTATTTAAGTTTGATTAAAATTTTATTTGGGGGCGGAAAGGGCTGGGGATTAGCCCCAGCCCACGGTTGTATTACGCTCCCATACAACCATTGGGGGTGTATGCAGATAGGGCCTGACCCTTGGTTCTCGAGCGATCCCATACGACCATGACTTATCCACTTTTGATGCGCGAGGCTCTATCCATAGCCCATTGGTCCTATACACATGCCCGAAGACCAGGAGCTAGCTGAACAGGGGGGCTAGCACACAACAGGTGGAGCGCCTGGCCCTATGGCCCTATATTTAAATTTATTTGGGTTTTTAAACTTTATTATTTGGATTTTTATTTGATTTAGGCCTATAATTAGTGGATTTTGGCCATTTTTGGGAGATATTGGGCATTTTTGGAGGCCAGATTTTGGGAGGAAGTTGGGGATGGATAACCAACTTCAGATATATAAAAACCAAGCCTGTTTGAGGCCATGGAGGAAAGTCATAGCAGAGTTATGCTGAAGGGAAGCCAAGCCAAAGCCATTTTTATGCAGGGAAGCTGTTGAGGAGCAGACGCTTGCGGGCCATTTCTGGGAGCTCCGGTCATCTGTTTTGCATGCCGTTTCTTCTGTTGGGTTCTAGAGATCTGGAAGAACATGACCAGATCAGTATTGTAGCCTAATGGCACTACTGTGATGTAATTTTTGAGCTTTGTATAGAAATAAAGAACCCTCCCCCACTGAGACAAAGGCCTGGAGAAATAGGCAATTTTGTGCCGAACTCCGTTATCACTTCTCTTGTTATGGTTTGATTTTTATTAATTCATTTCAGATCTGCATATATGTATATGGTTTTCATAATTCCTCTTATTTCCTCATTCTTTCATTAAGCTTCTCAAATGGTTAATTAACACATGCAATTAAAAACTCAACCACAGTCATTAAAAGATCTTTTCGGATCAGATGATGAAGAGATAAATGGCAAGGAAGCTAAACAGAAGCAAGGAAAAGTAACACCTCCTAGAGATGAGGCCAATCCTTTAAATAAGAGGAAGGTTTCACCCCCAAAACCTTCTTCCCAGAAGAAATCGAGAGCCACCGTGACCAAAATGCAGACTGTACTCACCACCAACAACTTTGACTTCCTCATAGAAGCTCTAAATGACACTTCGCTGGAAATCATGGAAAAACAAGAAGCCAAGTAGGAGGAAATGTACGATAGGATTGAAGCCAAAATCCAAGGGGTACATCATGCCCTTCAGTCCATTCGTACAGTCTCCACTGCACCTCTGCCATCGGGAGAACCATATTTGGGAGACGAGCCAACCCAACTCCGTCGACTAGTAGATATAATCGAAGCTCGCCTTCGACGAGCACAAGAAGAAATAGAATAAGATATCGATTCCTTGAAGCCATTGCAAGGCATACTCGTAGAACAATGTAGATTTGCAAAGAAGGAAAAGGTTCCTCTCCAAGCAAAGTTTGAAGAAGAGAAAGCGTAGATGCAACAAGGAAAAAAACAGTTGCTCATAGAGAAACTCGAAGTGAAAGAAGCGGTCAACAAAACACTTCGCTTTGTAACAGGATTAGAACCACAAGCAGAAGGTCGAGTAACACATCAATTAGAGCATCTCACGGAAGCTAGCCAACAACTACAATAGAGAATAGAAGATTTAGAGCTCTACACCGTGCCTGACACTCTGCAAGATGTAAGGGATCAAAGAGAAGCAACTGCCCGGAGCGCGGTTGAAAGAATAAAATTCCTTGCCATGGAATGCAAGCAACTAACTGATCATAGTGCCCAGATGTATGAGTGACTCACCAACAACCCATAACTGAAGGCACTGGAGTCACAACTCTAGGAAGAGAAGTAGCAAGCAGAGACAATACAAGCGCAGTTGAAGCCCTTGTCAGCTATGGAAAGAATGAAGTGGTCCCAAGAGCAGCGCACCACCCAACAACAAGTCCACACTATTCAGAGTAGAGTCATGGAAGTGACTCATTGGCTCCAACCTGTACAGGATGAGGCTTATCAACTGTTCATAGATATCGAAGTCCGAGGAGAAGAACTGGATAAAGTCGTCGCTGCAGCTGAACAACGCCTAGAGGGACTTGTCAACGAAGTAGTCATCCAAGAGTTTGTTGAGTAGGAGGCCGTGGAACAACAACAATTCGAAGAAACTCGAGGATTTTGAAGTAGAATTGACTAGACCAAAGTGACTTGGGACAAGTCACAGGTGAGTGTTGGGGGCCTGTTGGCCCTTGACCAAGTTTTGAGGGTTCTTAGTCATATTAGACCTATTTTGGGGGACTTCGACAGGTTGATGAAGGAGGAGCACAAACGAAGTAGAGATATCGGGATCTCAACCCCTTTTTAGGGATTTTTGGGTTTTGGGATTATGTAACAGGTATGGGAATGTTGACCCATGGGTTTACCCATGTATAGGCCTGATTTTGTAATATATACAGAAATCTAGGCGATGTAGGAAGTAGTTCAATCTATGTGATTGGAGAAGTGTAAGTAGTGATAAGTGCTAGTGCTTGATCTATGTGATCAACAATGTAAGTGCTTTGTGAATACTGTATGAGGCTTGCAAGGCTAAGTGCAAGTAACTATAAGAGACTGTGTGAAGTCTTGGTGCTGCACCCTAGCTCGAAGAGGCCTGTTGGCCCTTGACCAAGTCTTGAGGGTTCTTGGTCATATTAGACGTATTTTTGGGGACTTCTACAAGCTGTCGAAGGAGGAGCGTAAAACGAAGAAGAGATCACGGGATATTGACCCCCTTTTAGGGATTTTTGGGTTTTGGGATTATGTAACGGGTATGGGAATGTCGGCCCATGGATTTACCCATGTAAAGGCCTAATTTTGTAATAAATATAGAAAGCTAGGCGATGTAGGAAGTAGTTTGATCTATGTGATCAGAGAAGTGTAAGTAGTGCTAAGTGTTAGTGCTTGATCTATGTGATAAACAATGTAAGTGCTTTGTGCATACTATATGAGGCTTGCAAGGCTAAGTGCAAGTAACTGTAAGAGACTATGTGAAGGTTTGGTGCTGCACCCTAGCTCGAAGAAGGAGGATCTGGCAGAGTGCACGCAGATCTCCTGTCTTCTGCGGAGTAGGATTTTGATGGTATGTGCTTGTAAGGATCTTGACCAAAGATAATAAATAAGAGAAGAGTTGGTGGGAATAGCCCCAGGGTGGGGGTGAACCATGTACATGATGTGTTGCTATGCTTTGTGTGATGTATTGATGTGTTTATGTGTTTACTTGCTAAGTGCTTTGATATAGATAGATAGATATGTTGATGCTTTGTTCTTAATTATGTATATGGATGCTAGATATGACCTATGTGAATGTGCTTAGTGCTTGAATCTTCTAGATCTAATCTATCTCTTTATGTTAAGTGCTACTAGACCACTTAGATCTGAATGGATACTGTGATTCTCTATGATTAGGGTTTTATCTACAGAGTGGATAGTGGTTAAATATTGATGAACTTCCATTGCTAAGTGCTCTGTTAAGTGTTACAATCACAGATTTATGTCCCAACTAAGTTTGCAGACACTAGAGTCCTGCAACCACACCTGCCTCTACCTCAGGTGAGACTTCATTTGCTTCGCAGGTGTTGCCGAAAGGGCCGATAGTTAGGGTTTTGTTGGTGCGATGTTGTAGTGTTGAACCCTGGGTCTGCCCCTATGCCAACACTTGTCCATGATATGTCAAAAGTTATCCTGAAAGAAGGAGAAATCAAAGGGCTAAAAGGAAGCATAGATAAATTGAAGCAGGAGATGCAGGCAAAGGATGAAAGAATGGCTCAATTTCAAAAGGAGAATGAAGTTTTGAAGGAAAGGATAGATAAATTGAAGATAATATTAAGAGGCAAAGGCCTGTTGCAGGGGGGCAAGCATATCATCTAGGAATCTATAGCTATTGAAGCTGCCAAGTTCAAAGTATATTTAAATTTCATTAATGATAAAGACAACATAGCCATCACAAATAGAATTCATCTTGTGATGCTCTTGTCTTAATTAATTTAAATTGTGTTAATTTCTTCCTAACTAAGTCATAATTCATTTATTTAATGCTCTGATATAGTTATATGTTTTTCCTTTCTTCTTACACTCTGCAAATTTACAATTTATAACTTAGATTTATCACCTCATTTAGCCTTTATCCTCTGGAGAGTTCTACCAAACATTCAGTTCTTCCATTTGTTTCAAAAGTTTGACTCCATATCCCTAAGTGTCCCTCCCCTTCCTTGGTAGCAAATTTATAAAAAACCCTTCAAAGAAACAAAACCTAGCCAGTGATTCTTTAAAGAACTCATCTATTAAAGACCAAGTGACAAGAGAGAGCCCTATTTGAACTAAGTAGGCTAGTACCTATCTCCAAAGTGGTTTGTAGGTTACCTTTGCTGTTTGTGTTGTCAGCTGAACAAATTTACAGAGTGATAACATTTTGGCATCGTTGTCGGGGATGAAAGTGAAATCTTCCCTTGGAAAAGAACAACTTAAAGCTTCAGATTTGATTCCTGAGGGTGACAGTGAATCAAAAACCTTATTGGATGTGACTAAATCTACCTCGGCGACTCCATTTTAAAGAGAACAATAGAATAAAGTATTTTGAGTGAGAAATCCTGGCTCCCAAGAGAATCCATACCAGAAGAAATCCAGACCCAGAAGCAATAATCCCTATGTCTGATCCTGAGAAAATTGTACACAAAAGAAAAGAAAGGAAAATAAGCCCAGTTTTGTGTCTAGACAAATATCTATTTTTGTCTAAAGATGGAGTGAAAAGCATTAAAGACCTTGATTTTGAATTGAAATTTGAGAAAACTCTGTTCAGAACTAAATCTGAGTTCATTTTGAACGAAATCATCTTTGATGAAAAGAGGTTCCAAGATTTAATTTCAGCTACCTCTATTAAACCCGTTGTGATTCCTATTCATAACAATCATCCAGTTCAAGTTATTACTGCAGCCATGGCAGCTAGGTTTTCCCCTCTTGTTCTACCAGCTCAGTTACATGATTTTCCCCGAGAATATAATCAGAGGATTAAGGTGTATGATGTTGAAGGCAATGTGTCATCCAAAAAACACTTAGACTTGTTCAATGATTTTGTGGACCTAGAAGAAGTAGATTATGAAGATGCAAAAATGAGGTTGCTTGCACAAAATCTTACAGGAGAAGTCAAAAAATGGTTCAGAGCTCTCCCAACAACAAGTATCCTAAATTTTGAAGCCTTTGGAACGTTTTTTCTTACAAAGTGGGGTGACAAGAAAAAACCCGTTCAGTTGCTAACCTAGTACAACAACATGAGAAGGTCACCTGATGAAACCATACAATTGTTTTCAGTTAGATTTATGAAATTTTACAACTCGATTCCTACTGAAGTAAAACCTCCTCCTAGAGCTGCTCAACATAGATATATTGATTCCTTTGAAAGTGATTTTTCTTTGTTTTTTAGGGAAATAAGATCCACTTCACTAGATGATATGATGAGTGATGCAATAGAAGTTGAAGTAAATCTAATGGCATGTTGTTATCTAGGTCATGGGCTGCAAAGTTGAAAGGGACTCTGCAAATGGATATTTCATATGCCATTATCCCTGTTTTTGGCCAAGATATGAAGTTGTACAGGGAAGTTTTTCTCAAGTACATGGTCAGTAAAAAATCCCATCCAAACAACCATCCCATTTACTCTATGGAGACTGAGATCAGTTCTTCCATTTTCTTTAATGATTCAAGTTTTGAAGAGAAGGTGCCAGAGACTGATATGTTTGCCAATAAAAAATCTGATCAACAGACTGAGGAAATTTCAGAACATAAAAAAAGTGCAGAGAATGAGATGTGGAATATGAGCTTTGATGGAGCTGTCAACAGAGAAGGAGTAGGAGCTGGTGTGTGGATTAACCCCCAAAACTTTGTTCTTACAAGATTGCTTTTGATTGCACAAATAATATGGCTAAATATGAGGCATTAGTGTTGAGATTGAATACTTTGAAAGAAATGGGTTCTGGGAGGATAGTTGTACATGGATATTCCAAGTTGATTATAAATCAGGTAAAGGGAATATATCAAACAAAGAATCCTAGATTAAGAGAATATAGGAATATAGTGCTTTATCTTCTTGAATAATTTTCAGAATATAGTCTCTCAGTGATTCCAAGGGGCCAGAATCAGATTGTTGATGCTCTAGCTACTTCTGCCTCAGTTTTCAAAATTCCATTTTTTCCTAATAGAGGATATGAGACTGAGGTCAAGCATAGACCAACAATTCCTGATAATATTAAGTACTGGCAGGTTTTTGAAGATGATAAAAAAATAGAAAGTTTCCTTAAGATGGATGGTGAATTTGCAAATTTGAATATTGATGAGGAATATTGTTGTGAATAAGAAGATGCAGCTATGTTTGCAAATGATGGCTATTTAAAGAATCGGATTGCTTGTAAGAATATAATGCAGCTAAAAAATAACATCATTCCCAAAGGCCTGGTCCCATTAGAAAAACTCTTTGACAACAATGATGTAGCCATGAGTCCTAAAATTACTGTAAATGATGGAGATGTTGAAGATTGCAACATTGGGACTCAGGAAGATCGCAATATCATCAATCTATCCAAGACACTTAGCCCAGAGGTCAAGCAAAGGTATATCAATTTAATGAAATAATTTCCGTATGTTTTTTCCTGGAGTTATGAAGATCTAAAATTTTATGATACTAAGGTGATTCAACATGTGATTCCAATAAAAGGGGATCAAAAAACTATCAAGCATAAATTAACAAGAATCAATCCTTTGTTGTTTCCCTTGATTGAAAAGGAGATAAAAAATCTATTTGAAGCCAAGATCATAGTGTCTTTGATATTTTCTAAGTGGGTGGAAAATCTAGTACCTGTTAGAAAGAAAAGTGGAGAGATCATATTATGTGTAGACTCTAGAAATATGAATAGGGTATCTCTCAAGGAAAATTACCCATTGCCTAAGATGGATCACATTCTGCAGAAAGTGGTTGGTTCTCAAAAAAATATCAATGTTGGATGGTTTATTTGGGTACAATCAAACCATGGTAAAACCCGATGATCAAGAAAAGACAACCTTTACTGTTGGGGCACCTTCATGTATGCCAAAATGCCTTTTGGACTCATGAATGCAGGAGAAACTTTCCAAAGGGATATGTATATAGTCTTTGCTGATGAGAAAGATAAATTTATTTTTATTTACTTAGATGATATCACTGTATATTCAATTTTTGATGAAGAACATCTTAAACATCTAAGGAGGGATTTTAAAAAATGTAGGAAGTTTGGAATTTCATTGAACCCCAAGAATTCTAATTTTGGCATGGAAGAGGGGAATTTGCTTGGTCACATTATTTCAAAGGAGGGAATAAAGATAGATCCTAGCAGAGTTGAGGGAATCCTTAAAATTGGCACACCTAGAAGCAAGAAAGAAGTGCAATCTTTCCCAGGGAAAGTAAATTTTTTGAGAAGATTCATCCCTAACTTGGATGAAATCATAAATCATATCATTAACATGCTCAGAAAATGAAGTGAGATAAAGTGGACTCCTGAAGCCAAAAAGTATTTTGAAGATATTAAAGTGGCATTGACCAAGGACCTAGTGTTGTCCAGTCCCAATTTTACGAAAGACTTTATATTGTTTTCATTTGCCTCAGAACACACCATTGCTGGTGTTTTATTACAAAAAGATGAACAGAATTTTGAGAGGCCTATATCATACTACAACAGGACATTAAGGATTCCCAATTAAAGTATTACATCATGTAAAAGTAGGCTTATGCACTGGTCAAGGCCCTAAAGGAGTTTAGAGTTTATATCTTGCATTCTCATACGATTGCATATGTGCCCAACAGTTCTGTGAAGGACATTTTAACTCAACCTGATCCCGAGCGAAAAAGGGACAAGTGGATAGTTGTGTTGTTGGAGTATGACCTCGAGATCAAACCTACAAATTTGATCAAGGGGTAGGGACTTGCAAAGCTGATGGCACAATCAAATTGTGAGCTCTTGGGAATTATTTTTATTGCTAATTTATCAGTAGATTCAAAAGATGAAAAGGTCCCTCAGATATCCCAAAAATTCCTTGACTCCCCATGGTATGCTAACATTATTTATGTGTTGAGAAATTTGCGGGCTCCTCTTGAATTGAGCAAGACCAAGGCTAGGTTTTTGAAGCTAAAAGAAACAAAATTTTTCATTCTAAACCAATCTCTGTATTGGAAGGATCCAGGAGGGATCTTGCTGAGTTGTTTGTTGGAAGAAGAAGTGGAAAAAACATCAGAGAGTTTCATAAAGGTGATTGTGGAGGGCACCATTATTGAAAAACTATTGTGCATAATATATTGAGGGTTGGGTTCTATTGGCCTAGCATTTTTTTTTTTATGTTTACAAAGAGGTTTCAAGCTGCTATGAATGCCAATTTTTGATGGAAAAAGAAAACTTCATCCTCTGCCCTTGAAGCCTATCTCTGTTGAAGCACCTTTTAGACAATGGGGCCTTGATTTCATAGGAGAATTTTATCCACAGTCCTCATATCAACACAAGTGGATACTTACAGCCATAGATTACTTCACCAAGTGGATTGAAGTAGTTCCCACAAGGCAAGCCACATATACTGTTATCATTTATTTTTTGGAAAACAATATTTTGTCTAGGTTTGGTTGTTCAATCAAAATCATTATAGAAAATACAACAACATTTAAGTCCAAAAAGATGGAAAACTTTTGCAGTGATTACAATATAACTCTTGGCAATTCCATAGCTTATTACCCTCAAGGTAATGGGTTGACTAAGTCATCCAATAAGATTTTGACCAAAATTATCAAAAAACTGTTGCAAGATAACAAAAAGGCTTGGCACAAGAATCTTATCCATACACTATGGGCTGATAAGATCACTACTAAAAGGTCTATTTCCACCTCACCCTTCCAAATTGTGTATGGCACAGAGGCAGTTTTTACTACTTCATTAGGATTACCAGTGATGATATTACTATAGGAGCAATATGTTGAACCAGATGGCACTCAAAGGAGGACGGATTAACTAATCAATGTTCAACAAAGAAGAGAGAAATCCTTCAACAACTCTCAGCTACACCAAGTCATGATTAAAAAGGATTTTGACAGGCATACTAAAGAAGATGATTTCAAAGTGGGGGATTTGGTGTTGAAATGGGATGCAAGGAATGAAGACAGAGGAAAGCATGGAAAATTTGAACATCCGTGGCTGGGAGCTATCAAAATTGTGGCATACCATGGAAATAATGCCTATCTTCTATAGGAACATAATGGAGATCTCGTTGGTGGAGGAATTGTGAATGGAAGGTTTCTCAAGCATTACCTCACTTAAATAAGTTTTCACTCGTTCCATTTCATTGTATATAACCAATTTTTTTTTTAGTTGAGACAATTGAAATCAAATCAACAGAAATTGAAGCCCAAAGAGAAGGCCCTAAGTTTATGTTGAGTATAATTTGAGCTATGTAAAGAAGTTTTGTGAATAAAATGTTGATCAATTTAGTTGCATGAGTGAAATAAAGCCCAATGGGTGGAAACTTGGTCTATCATTCTTTGCTACCTCGCTGGGAGGATGGCATCCCCAGTTGGAGCCCATGTTAGTCACCATTAAAAAACATTATGTGAAATCAAGATTTCAGAATCTAGCAGGATGCTAAACCGGTTTGGAAGCCTAATAAATTAGGGAAGGGGATAAATATGGCAGGAAGAGGCTAAATCTAGTAGGAGCTCTAAGTTGATGGGGCCCGACACGTCGCAGATCATGAACTCTCAAGATCGACAGTCGAGGATGATTTCGGGGGGATAAGCTGCGTGGGGGTTAATTTTGGAGAGTGGGCCCAAAATCTAAACCATGGTTTTCCTTTAGGGTTACATGGCACCACCAGGTGCATTTTAGGGTGAAAAGAGGGTTGCCCCAAACCACTTTCTCACGCCCCCGAAATTTGGAAAAGTATAAAAGGGAATTTTGTTATTTATTTTATTATTGTTTCGAACACTGGACCATTTGAACCTTGGCGTGCCCACCCTCTTTCAACTTCATCTCAACAATACACCAATTGAACGCCATTTCCACTCGTTTCTAGGTATTTTTCATCACAACCATGGATCCTATCATAACCTCAGTAACAAAACAAGATCCAGTGGTGAATGAAGAATCCTTAATTGATCGAGATTCAAACATTTTTTATACTCAAATCACTATTTCTCCCATCTATGTGTCTAAAAGAAACCTGCCCGATAAAGTAGGAAGGTGTATACCATTCCTTGAAGCAGTCCAGGCCACCATAGTCCCTTATTATGTCGAAATCACTTTCCTTTTTCCCAAATTTATAGGTTGGTGTGCCAAACAATATTCCCATGAAGAAAGAGTCATTGTGAATAAACGTGGGTCTGAGGTCATGTGTAGGGTAGAGAGTCTGTCAATTCGAGAGTCCATGAG
>JZKD02S1970005.1:281787-306463 GCA_000966675.3 Picea glauca | reverse complement strand
AACTAATGAACATAGGGACATAAGGACAAAATAAATAATAAGACCCATGTCACCAATGGTAAGGTTGATATTAGTGAAAGAAAACACCAAGAAGAAAGAGGACTATGAGTCCCTTCTTCCTCCAAGGGAGGGCTCTTGTACCCACACAAATAAGCTCTTCTTACAACTTTGAAAATGAAAATGGTGAAAGAATTCTTTGCTAATCCACTCAAGGGGTGAGATGGATTTCCCAATGCAATGATGCTAGTATACTCTTGATGAGAATATAGGATTCTTCAAGAGAATAGTGGCAGCATAACTTTGCTATTGAATTCCTTGAAAAATGAAGTGCATCCATGGCCTTTTTATAGCATTTCTTTGAGGTATTGTCCAACCAGTTTGTAGTGTGTAAAGAGGCTAATTAGGGCATTTCTAGGTGTTTGACCAACCACCCAGTCGAATCCAGTCCATATTTGAGTGTCAAATCAACTTGGAAGCTGAACCAGAAATAGGTGGGAGGTCGACCACTCTCATAAATGCACCGTTTCTCAGGTGCGTGGATTTTTGCGACAACAGTCGTGCATCAGGCGCATGTGCGCGATTCCTGCGTTTCTGTTTTGCACATGTGTGCGTGCGGCCTGTGTATTCATAGTGCCTTTTAATTTTTTCACTGGTTATATAGTTTTTGACCCTTTGGAAATGATTTTGTGGTAATTTTGGTCCATGGGTGACCTCATAACTATTTGGCAATGAATTCTTGTAACCATTTGCGGACGAAATTTCAGTGATAACAGATGCCCCCTGGTGGATGAGGTTAGGAGCATACGTATAGCCAAAATCCATCAATGTTTCTTCTACTGAGAGTGTCATTGTAAGAGAGAGAAATAGTGGGATTGTCAAGAGTTACCCATTGGAGGGAGAAGGGAACCTGTAGAACCCAACCTTCCATAAGGTGTGTAAAAATAAACTGTGTACAAACGAGGTGGGCATGCCCCATGCTCGTGTCATGTAACTCAAAAGAGGAATGATGTGTTGATGTAGACAACTACAGTGCCCTCAGGGGTGGTCATGATAAAGGTAGAAGACAATTCTATCGAGGAAGATATTCTAAATGGTAGGCAGTGACATCTGTAAGAAATATCACAGATTCTGTAGGCATTGATAGCCCAGCCCAGTTCAGAGGTCTTCGACAAATATAAGAAATAACTGCAATAGTCGCAGAGTAAGACCCACCATAATCATGAGAAAGTGTTGAAGTCAAATGTTACGGGGGTCAGCGAAAGCAGGGAGAAATTGTAGTTCTCCCTGTGTCATCTGAGATCTCTCATTAGAAAGGTAATGAGAGTCAAGATACTGTTGCCCTTCTGGAAAACTGTGCTGATGTCGACAAAAAGGGGGATGCGACTCCCAGAAGCAAAGGGCTTCGTGAAATCTACTAGGTGAGATGATGAACTAGAGGAGGTACATGGTCGAAGTCAAGACGTATGAAGACTCAAGACTACCCTTGGTTGGGGGTATATGCGAAGTATAAGTGGCCGCAACCGTTCAACTAAGTCGAGTGTTAGGGGGACAACAAGACGTGGGATAAGTTGTGCCAGAGGTGGGACAAAGTGAACAAACTCAGAGGGCAGAGGTAAGTGGCCAGTGGGATACTCAGAGTATATGGACGATGTCAACAAGGGTAGATGATAAGGGGTGCCCCAACCAAAGGGTGACATGGGTTGTGTTTTCCAAAAAGGGAAGAAGGTCACCAAAAGTGATGACAAAAAGGTAATGTAAATGATGGAAACAAAGGCATTTGTACAATAAATAAAGAATAAGTTGGGATGAGTGTACAAATACAGAAACGGGTTCCCCAATGTAATATGGTTGGGCCGGTGAGGGCGCCATTTTCTTGGAGAACTGGTGGAGGGTGGGGGCCCCATGGGTGGGTTTCTATATGAGGTAGGTGAAATGAAGGGAAATTTGTAGAGGGGCAAACTGATTGTGGATGAAATGGAGGGTTCATGATACTGCGGAGGTGCAGTCAAAATAGAACCTTGAAGAGATAATCTGGGAGTCCAGTGGGAAAGATAGCAAAATGAGGAGAAGGAGTATGTGGCTGATTTGCGACATGATGTAAGACTATCGGGACTCCCATCCCTACAGGGCTGAAAAAAAACATGAGTGTCAAAGTGAAAAAGGGTGCTATGAATGAGACAACTCATGTGGGGGAGAGTGCTACTAGGTGACAGTACCGAATATGCAAATGGAGGTATTGGTACTGCAGAGCCGGAGATGGAGATCCTATAGGAAATTGTCAGAGGGTGTGACTGGAGATGCAATTGAGATTCAGAGGGAATAATTACATGCCAGTACTGATTATATACCTAAAGGGGTGGCGTTGATGTATGATGACCAAATACCTGCACACATGAAAACCAAATACCCGACATGAACAATATCTGAAGAGAATCGAACATACGAGCATTTATTTGATAACTTTGAACATGAGCATGCGTACCTGGAAGGGGTATGAAAAAATGGTGCTCTGGGGGCTAAGGATAAAAAGTGGCCCGGAAACTTTCATGATGTAGATGACGGGATGCTGATCCTATGGCTGAAGAAGGATTAAAGAATGGACACCCGAAGCTCCTGGAATGGTGATTGGAAGTTTGGCGGAAAGGCCTATATATAGCTGTAGGGCCCACATTGCCACCTCATTTGTACTTGCTGCCAGAGTGACTGGATGAGAGGTATTTAAAGGAGATTTGGAGATTCCGAGAGAACGAGGCAATCAATATAGGATTAGCGAGCTTTAGGTTAGTAGTCTGATCATCCTACATAGAATTAGGTTTTCCATTTTTGGGCAGGGGCTGTACGGAGGGCCTTACAGAGGGTTTTAGGGATGTGGGCCCCCAAGTGCACGGGCGATCTAGAAATATGCATGCACAAGTGTGCACCTACCGTATGGATAGCCGCGCAAGGGGGCACCCGTAAGGGGGACTAAGGTGTGCATTATGTGTGTGTCTGTTGGCGACACAACCATGCATGTGTGTGCGGCTGTGTAGTGGACATGTGCGCTTTGATGCGCACCTGTGTGCGTGACAGGGGCACATGGAGGTGCCCCTGTAGGGTGAGCAGGAGCACATGCATGCATGCATATGGGATGGACATGCCTGCATGCATGTGCAGCTGTGGGATGGACAGGCGCGCCTGAGCGTGCGCCTGTGGAGTGAACAGGCGCGCATACGTGCACGCCTGTGGGGTGAGCAGGCACGCATGTGTGCGTGCCTGTGGGTTAAACAACCGCACCTTGGGGGCAAGGTTGACGGGTGTAAAAATTATCTTTTTAATGTTTTTTATGGTCAAGGTGGCTGACCTGGGATTGTTTTATGTGGCTGTCAGCGATCATTGTGCACGATGTCAGTCGGTTGGTGAGAGCAGGATTGGTCCCAGTTGAGGGATGCCTTAGCGATTGAGGAGCCGGGGGTTCGTGCGACTTTGGCAGCCTGTGGGCTGCTGAAGTTCTTTAAGTGCCTATTGATACGGGCGCAGGAGTATCTCTTGTAGTTCCTTATCCAGATGTGGAGTCCAGACCTGCATTGTTTTATGGTGCGGGGAGAGAAGATTGCCTTCACTATGGTGGAGGACATATATTTTTTGACTGGGCTCCCATTTCAGGGAACGCCCCTACCAATGGAGCTGGTATTACCTGCAGACGTGGCGTTAGTGACAGTGGGTCAGAGGTATTTTTCCAAGGTGAAATTTATGTCAGGCTCTGTCATGAGCATCGGGGTGATGGATGCTCTAGCACATTGCTATATAGCATCGATGATTGTGAGGGTGTATGGGTCCCTTGCGACTCAGCGGATCAGTGGTGGTCAGCTGAGTATTATGGAGAGGTTGTTGGCCAGTGAGCACTTTTCCTGGGGGCTTACACTGCATGCCAGGATGGTAGGGTAGCTAGACCGTTGTCGATCCACTGATACAAGAGAGTTTGCCTTTGGGTCCATCCTAGTGGCCTGGTTTTTGGAGAGAGTGCCTATGTTGCGCCCTAGGATTTTATTGGGTGCTTCTGGGGCATGAGAGCCATGATTGAGGTGGTGGTCGACTATTTTTCTTCGCCACGGTGGTGGCAAGGGTGACCACTTCTTCACGGCTGAGGAGGCAGATGCTGCAAGTGATATTGCAGTTCCCATATGCTGGTGTTGACTTCCGGGATGATTCAGACAGGGTGTTACCTCCAGGGGAGGTTTTCGATCACCGAGGTATGTTTATGAGTTATATATATATGTTTTTTGAGATAGAATGACATATGTATTTGGTATAGATGATGATACTATCTTTTGGGTGTGTGTATGTGTAGATGTGGCACCTCGCGAGCGTGAGGTTGAGTTGCTGAGGGCGTCGGCTTGCCAGGAGCCAGGGAGACCGCCGTGGGGAGGGCCACGGGTAGGAGAGAGATGTCGGTGTGAGGACATCGGGGCGAGACCAGCTGAGGATGAGAGAGTAGTGAGGAGACATCGGTTTGATGACCCAGGTGCCGGGCCATCACATGCTCCTCCGACAGATGTTGGAGAAAATTTTGAGGATATTCACCGCCGCCTGGAGGCGGTGCTACAGGGTGTGCCTGAGGGCATGTGGTCATGTATCTAGGATGAGGGCATCCTCGAGCAGTGTGTGGGGGTTCCCCCACCGTGGCGGGCCATGGTACGATGAGCAACAGTAGCAGGTGTTTCTATGACCGGACGATTACCTCCCGGTCTGGAGGGACCAGTAGTGGATGGGGGACCACCGCCTGAGGGAGGGGCAGGAGGTGGTGCTCTAGAGGCACCGTGAGTGGTGCTCTATGTATGGTTATATTTTTGTGTATAGGTTGGTGAGCCCATTTTGTACTGAGGTGCTTCATTGGCCTGCAGATACTTGTATTTTTGTATGTAAACATTTGGATGGTACTATGGACCGACTTATATATACATGAGTATACATTTTGAGATCTATGTGATGTTTACATGTGTTTTGTTAATGTGTTGATGATGTCTAATCTATATATGCTGTGACAGGTTTTTGATATGTTTATGTATGTGTAGAGGTATCTTGATGTGATATATGCCAGTCTAACACAATGTTAGCTAAGTTATCTGTAATTTGATTCAATTGTCTTGGAATATGTGTAAATGTAATGAAATCAAAATGTCAAGATAAAAGTCTAACCTGCAGGTATTTGTGAAAGAGAAAAGGATCGCGGACGCAGTACACATTGTTGAGCTGGAGAATGACTAGTTGAGAGTCGAGAAAGACGCTAAGGTGATGAATATGATGATGCTGGGCATCGGTGAGGAGGCCAATTATGGTAGTGTATTCGGCTTGGTTGTTGGTGGCTGAACCCAAACATATGCCGCTTGAATGGAGCATTTCATGTGAGGGGGTATAGAGGGCCCAAGCTGTCGAAGCGAGATTTTTTGTCCAACGGCTAGTGTCGTTAGCGTAACCGATGTGGTAGGCTGGTGGAGGAAGCATCTGTCAATAGCACAAATGATAGTTTAAATGTGAGGGATGTAAACAAAGATTAAAAACACTATAAAATAAATAACCTAAAGTAGAATTGATTTGCTTAGGCATAAAATTTCTTTAAGTATAACCCGTTGATGGGTTCTTTGAGAGAGAGGCCTTCGGGAGAGGCCAAGATGTAGGCACCTTTGGTGAGGCAATGTTGGATAATGTAGGGGCGATGCCATAGTGACTTGAATTTTCCATGACCAAAGGTATCATGAGCGATATCGTAAGCAAGGACGAGGTCTCCTTCGGGAAATGAGAGAAGGTTGACATGGCGATTAAAGGAGGCCTTTGACCATTTTTTAGCTACCTCATTGTTCTGTAAGGAAGATCAACGATCTTCATCCAGGGACTCTAAGTTCAGCAAGCATTGCTCCATTGGAGCAGTGTCAGGTAATAGCTCAATTGTGGTGCGTAAGGTGGGAATTTCACACTCGATGGGAAGAGTGGCCTCAATCCCATGGACTAGATGAAATGGTGTGAAACCGGTGGTTGTTTTCATAGCCGTACGGTAATCCCATAGCGTGGAAAATAACATATGATGCCAATTGGTCTTATGTTTATTAACCGTGCGTTGTAACATGGTCTTGAGGACCTTGTTAACTACTTCGACATGTCCGTTAGACTGAGGGTAATATGGTGAGGAAAAATCGTGGGAGAATCCTAACTGAGATGAGAGTTCGATGAAAATCTCATTCTCGAAGTGTTTCCCGTGATCGGAAACTAATTGGAGTGGTACTCCAAAGCGGGATATGACGTGGTTAAAGAAAAAATGCGTTGCGATGTTAGCAGTATTGTTGAAGGTGGGCATAGCATCCGCCCATTTTGTGAAGTAATCGAATGTGACAATAATGTATTTGTGCCCATTGCTGGAGGGGGGATTACAGGTCATGAAGTCAATGCCCCATTTACAAAAGGGGCCGGAAGTAATGACTGGGTGAAAAAGAGTAGGTGGTTCTCATGCTTTGTTGGCGTAAAGCTGACATTTTTTGCATCATTTCACGGTGTGAATGCAATCTTGAAACAATGTAGGCCAAAAATAACCTGCTCGGATGATTTTCTGAGCAATGGACATTCCCGATAGATGGCCCCCACATGTGCCACTATGGAAGTCATTTAAGACCCTATTGGCCTCGTCAATGGTCAGCTATCGACAAAGAATGGTGTCGACCCCTCGCCGGTATAAGATGTCTCCGATGAGGAGGTAGAGGGGGTCCTGGTGGCGAATACGACGACGATCATCTCGTGAAAGGTGGTTACTGAACTTTTGATTTCGGAGGTAGACGAGGAGGTCGTCGTACCAAGGATCATCCGAAGTGAGGTAAAAGAGATGTTCATTAGGAAAGTTGGTATTGATGGGGGCACTGGTAGTATCAGAGGGGAAGGTCGTTACAAGTTCAGTGAGGATGAGAGATTTCTTGCTCTTGGGTGTTGAGAATTCAAGATCGTATTCCTGAAGGATAACGATACATCGGGCAAATTTGCCATTAATTTGCCGATGACTGAGCAAGTATTGCATAGGGTTGGAATCTGCTATGACCTTAGTCATGCGAAGCAGAATGTAATGATGCAGTTTATGGACTGCAAGGATGACTACAAGGGCTAGTTTCTCTTCGTGTTTATACTTCAAGGGTGGCCCTGAGAGGTTTTTACTAACGTAATAAATGACATTCTCACGATCGTCATCACCAAATTGAACGAGAACTCCTGCTACTGAGACAACTGATGCTGATATGTAGAGGATATAGTCGTGATTGTAGTCAGGTGCACTAATTAAAGGGGCATTGGAGAGCACCATTTTAAGATCGTCAAATGATTTTTGGGCATGTTCATCCCAGTGAAATGGGATGTCATGGTGTAGTAAGCGAAGGAAACCATGTGCGCGAGTGGCGTAGTCTGGGACAAATCGCCGTAGAAAGTTATCTTTTCCTTGTAAGCTCTGGAGTTGACGTAAATTCTGAGGAGGTGGAATTTTTGTGATGGCTTGGACTTTGAGGGGGTCCATGGTAATACTGCTTTGGGAAACAATGAATCTGAGGAGGCACCCTGCAGTGACGTAGAATACGCACTTGAGGGGGTTCAAGCGGATGTTGTACTGACGACACCGTTGGAAGATGATTCGTAAATCATCAAGATGTTGGGTGCGCTTCTTGGATCGAGTTGTGAGGTCATCCAAGTATGCTAGGATGATGTGAGCTAGATCGTGAAAAATGTATGTCATATCCCATTGGAAAGTTGCGCCAGCATTCTTTAGACCAAAAGGCATGACACGTTATGAAAAATTACCCCAAGGGGTAGTGAATGTGGTTTTGTATTGATCGGTTGGGTGAATTTGGATTTGATTATAACCAGAGAATCCGTCCATGAAGGATAGAGCCTCGTGGCCTGCGCAGTCGTCGATAATTTGATTGATGAAAGGAGTTGGAAAGTTGTATTTGGGACATGCGTGATTGAGATCATGAAAGTCCGTGCAGACGCAGATAGTGCCCTGTTTTTTGTTAACGGGTATAGGGTTGGAAACCCATGAGGTATATGCAATGGGGTAGATGAACCCAGTTGTGCATGATTTGTCAATCTCAGCTTTGATGGCCACTGCTTTGGAGGGGTGTAGAGGTCACTGTTTTTGACAAACTGGTGTAATGTTTGGCTAGGTGTCGATGCGATGTTCGACGATAGAGGGATCAAGGCCAGGCATTTCTGTGTATGACCAGGAAAAAATATCTCGATATTCTTGGAAAATGTCTTTATAAGTGGTGATTTCTTGAGGAGTGCAAGAGGCTCCAATGGTGATTTCCTCGACGATGCCATTTTTGATGGAAATTTCGATTTTGATGGTCGGGGAAATGTTGGCCATGTTGCCTTCTTCAAAAGCATCAGGGGCAGGAATGGGGTTGTTGAACCAATTGATGTTCCCTGATGGGATAAAATCCTTGGTTTTGACCATGTATATGGGGTGTTGGTTAGGAGGCGGGGAGGCTTCCTATGGAAAGAAGAGTGCTCGGTGGTGTAGCGCATCCCATGGGTAGTCGGGGGTGGTGAACTCTTCGAGTATTTCCTTGTCACAGTGAAATTGGCAGGAATACAAGGGGTCGTCAGAAGTGATATCATTGACTGTCGTCATGTGGTTGTCCCCTAGTGATGAAGAAGCAGGGGGAACGACGCAATGAAATTGCGATGGCTTGCTCGACATAAACCAAATATTGAAGTACTGAGGAGTACCTGAGGTAGTGGGATGTAAAATTTCCGTAGGGAAATGAATGGGAGAATTGGGGGGATTTGGGGGTGAATCCTCATAAAAGTCATCCAAGAAGCATGGAGGTGATGGGAGGGACTCGGGTTCGGGAGAAATGATATGAAGAATCTCTAGTGACGAGGTAAGGTCAACCATCAATTTTGTAGGGGTTTGAATTAGGGTCAATTGGCGTTGCCTGTATTCAATGATCATAGGACACTAGTATGTAAAATGATCTAAGGATTTACATAGAGAGCAAGAGAATCTCATACGTTCATTGACTGAAGTGGTGACATAATGGATGTCAGTGATGTTGGGTAGGGATGATGTAGCTGGATTAGGTTCATTCTGGAAGCTTTGGCGTACTGCGGCTAATGTCTGCCGGAAGCAAGGCAGTGCTGGGAAATGGTGGGTATAATGTCCATATTCTGAACATATAGCGCAATCAAATTTGGTTCGCATCCCTTTACTACTTGAGTGAGGGGTGGTAGTGGCAGTACTTTCTACAGTGGTGAGTGTTGATGGTATTTGATTGAGCGAAATCAGGTTTCGTAACTCAGGTAAAGATGGGCAGTTGTTGGTTTGGTGTCCATCTTTCTCACATAGCGCACAAGGGGGTTGGATGCGCGGGGGAAGTGGAGTTGTGGGCTCCTTCTTCTTTCTCCTGCCCCCAGCTGTGGTAGGGAGAGTAGTGAGTGGGGGTGTAGAGGGTATGGTGGGAGTGAGTATGGGAATCGTCATTGGGATTCCTTCCATTTGGGGGGGAAGGGATGGTCAAGGGACCATCTCTGGTGGATGTAAATACCAAACTGGAATTGCTAACACCATATTAGGGAGGGTAAGCATTGCGGCTACTTGGAAATCTTGTATGCTGAGTGGAGGGTAGAAGAAGGGAATTTGAGTAATGGCTTGGGGAACTGTCTCCCAATCTGGGATATGTCCTTGGGGAGAGGTGAAATCGTGGACTAGTGGAGTCGACGAATTCGTAGGAGGCTCGTGAGGGGGGAGCTCTGTGACTAGTGGGACATCAGATATGATAGAAGCCTCCCTAGGACGAAGGGTATCCTTTATGTCAGTTCCGTTGGATGATACAACACATACTTGATTGGAAGGATGAAGGAGTGGTGGTGCTCTATGGTAAGTTCCTAACAATGATGGGTCTTTGAAAATTTCGGGACCCATTTCGATGAGTGGGTATGTGTCATGACTCGTGTCGATGAGAGGAAGAATGTTATCGATGTTGGCAGAAGGGTTGGGCTCGTAATGTGAGACTTGGCCAATGGTAACGATTGTTAGGCTCCAATCTACTGATGTAAATTAGAGTGCAAATGATTGTCAATCCGGTGTTTGTAAGACTTAGAGGCACATCCAAAATGTATGGATTTAGAGATAACTTTTATATTTTATGGGAATAAACCAAAACCTATTCTAAGAGCTGAATATGGAAGAGATGCTAAGCTTCTGTTCAGAAGTCCTATTCATAGATCTCATGACAGTAATCAGCAATTATTTTCCTAAAGAGTATCAACAATAAGCATTCAAAAGATATTTGAACTAGTTCTAAGGCTTATCAATGCTAGAAAGACAAAACTCTTATTCAAGAGATGCATTCATTGTCTTCTTTCATTCATTAGCAATTATCATCAATTCTTATTAAATCAAAAGTACTGAAAGCGTAAATAACTCAAAAAACATTCATGATTACCCTAATGCTTGAAAGCAAACCACACATTGAATTCTTATTCAAGAAATCATTCACAACATGAGTAAGGCTTAGAAACATTAAGAATTTTACTTAACTATGGAATTCATATAACTACAGCAAAGAAAAAACTCATCTACAACAAGATCTGATCTAGAACATGTATCAAAGATTACTTGAAAAGAACATAAAGGAAGCGTATACTAGTTTGGCAAAGGGGGCCCTCCAATGCTTCACTTGTACACTTGAGTTGTCTCAGCTAAGAAGGAGCTTCCAACAACATTCACATCATCATATCATAAACATTACCAAGAACAAAATGCAGAACTGATCTCAAGATTGCAAATTCCAAAGTTTCTTCATTCACATCCAAAGGTGTCATACTAGTCTATGCTTTAGAGTATTTATACAAGAGTTTTGAAACTAATAATGCTATTAAATCTCCTAAAGATCATGATCAGATCCATAATATATACTAGGAAGGTCGAATACCCCCTTCAGATCCATAAAATATGACCAAATCTCAAGAAAATCTAAAATTGTCCATGATTTAAGGCTAAAACAGGGTATTTTCTGCTGAAGTGGCCCTGTTTGACCAGCATTGACCAGACACCTGGAAGGCTTAGATCTCGAAGCTGATAACTCATCATCCATCCTTGTACATCAAGGATCATGGCCCAAGTCTCAGATTTTGCCCAGTTGTCCTGCAAGTACACGAACCTAGGAGCAATTACGGGATTTAGTCAAATCCTGTAATTTCTGATAAATTTTCAATTTTAATGCCAAAAATTAGAAAACTCAATTCTTAAGCTAAAGAATGATAAATATACCTTGCATAAGCTGTTTTATGGAAAATATGGAATGAAATGGAGGCAAAATGGATGGTTATAGAGGCAAAAGTGTAGTTTATAGAGTAAAAAGGAAGCATAAAAATGTACTCAACAACGATCTTCCCGTTATGGGGAATATCATTGTTCGAAAGATAGAAGAGGCAACTGCCTTCATAGAATACATGTAGCTACGAACGAACAAGATATTATAATCAAGTGGGGTGTCGATAACTTCAATGTCGATGAGAATAGTCTTTCCCTCGAGTTCTACGGGGACATTTTGGAAGAGCCCTTCAGGAGATGATGGTCGCCTGTCATAAGCTCGTAAGGTAATGGAAGATGGTATAAGTTCCGGGGAACCAAGTTTCTACCATACAGATTTGGACATAATGCATGTGGATGCACCTTCATCGATGATGCACCGATGAACTATAATGTTTCGAATTTTTACTGGGATTTGAAAAGCAATTAGGGCGGGAAGGTGAGGTTCGCCGCTGTCGAGATAAAATGTAATGAGTCGAGTATCTATGGGGTCGACTGCCCCCAAGGTGGAAAGTAATGATTTTTGCTGAGTGGGACAAGTCTGAAGGACTTCTAAGACTGACATGGCAACAATGGATTGTGCTAAGTCATCAACCAAACTGTAATTATGAGCTGCCCTAGCCTGCGGGTTGTGGAAATTCCTGCGCAATGGGATGCGAGGGATGCGAAGAGGTGATTCTGCGTTAGGGCGAGGGATCAACAATGGGAGTCCTGTTGGTGCGGGTATTGTTTTGGGAGGAATGGGAGGAGACTCAACGGGTGTATGGTACTGACGATTACGTGTTTGCAGAAGGATTTCTTCCTCACTAGTGAGGAGGATGGTACGATTTGTGGGATTGTTTGGATTGAGATACAGGCCCAACTGAGGTGGGGTAGGCTATGTGTCCTGTTGGGTGTTCATCACACCTTGGTGTGGAATAGGATTATGCAGCATGGCTTGGGGGGGTTTTTGCACGTATTATTGTGGGGCTTGCTAAGGGCAGGCTATGATGGAGGATGTGGTAGACTGCCTGAGTATTTCAGTCATTTAAAATCAACGATCTAGGGGAAATGATGAGTATAATGACCAAACTCACTACAAAGGGCACAAGAGAAGTTGGTTTTAATAGTATTTCTATTTTTTCCTTGACGCCTATTGTTATTTCCCCCCTGGGGGTTCTGATTCCCTTGGTTCTGGTTGCCCCTAGTGGGTTGGTTTTGTTGGGGTTGGTTCCCGCCTTGGCCTGGGTTGTTATTGTTCCTGTTCCTTCCTTTCTTTTTGGCATTATTCGACGGATGGGTCGGATTTGCTGTATTCAGCTGTTCGAAATTTTGATATTGCTAAATGGGAGAGGGTTGAACAAATTCACCCTAGCGTGAGGGTGTGGGGGGACCAGGAAATGGAAAGTACATATTCTGTGGGATTTGTGATCTGTAAGGTACGTAGGAAGGCATGGAAATTTTGCTAGTACTTAAAGTATAAGCTGAGGTAGAGGGGGTACTAGAAATTGTTTGGATAGGGGGGTGTATTGAGGGTGCTGGTGGTGGCCCACTGATGGGCGTAGGAATAGCAACAGGGTATGGTTGTTGATAAGGGGGTGGTTGGTAATAAGAGGTTCCCCCATACGTTGATGAATATTTTGGTGTGCCATACATTGGTGGTGGTTGGGATTGAGGACTGTGGTGTGTGGTATTACCAATCAATTCGTCCGTTGAGTGAGACATCTCAAGTTTGTCTTGACCGAATGGCATGGGTTTGGGGAGATCAAGAAGTACTGTGTATAAGTACCCTGATTGTGAATAGATGAGGTTGTATTGTCGAGCCTTGTTGATGGCTTCTTCTTCAGATTGAGGGAAGGTGGATGCTACATCTTTACCGAGGAGAGAGACAAGTGATCTGAGAAACCAGTCAAGACACTGTTGTTTGGTGGTTTTTGCTTTGCACAAACTACTTCGTCTACGCCACTCGTGAATGTGATCAGCGATATGTGTGGCTGAGGTTTGTTTGAAATTAGAGAGTAGTTTAATACCATTGTCATGATGGATTGGTAATTAGAAGAAGGTCAAAAATGCTTTGGCCAAGGACTCAAAAGTCGCACGGGACCTTGATTTTTCACCTACATACCATTTGGCTAATGGGCTAGTGAGTGTGTGCTGAAATAATCGTAGTCTGACGGAATCATCCATAATGTTGTTGGAAGAGCACCATAGGTGGAAAGTCATGACATGGTTGGCGGGGTCATCACCTGCCTTTCCTTCAAATTTGGGGATGTCTGAAGGTAGTTTGGTGGGCATTGCAGGCCATGTGGGGTCATGCAATATAGGATCATTGGTGAGTTTTCTTAGATCTAGTATGTTAAGAGAGGCAAAATATGGCATATGTAGTGGGGGGGGAGGATGATATCTAGCCATGGTGTGAGTGTGTTGTGAACCTGACCCTTGAGGGGGACTAGGTGGGTTGGTACTTCGCCCTTGAGAGGAAGTTGGCCCCCCGATTCCGTATAAAGGAGAGTGAGTGGACGAAGGGACTTGAGAAGTGGACCCAAGTAATGTGGAACCAAGCAAAGCTGATCCTAGAATAGTGGCACTCACAGGAGTGTGTGAAGGTGGTGTCGATGAGTTGGCAAGACTAGGAACTCCCCCTAAAATAGGAGGGAGGTTTAGTAAGCGTCTGGAATGACGGGGGTTCTGTGGGTCCCCTATGATGTCTAACTAGATGAGTGGATGTGTGAAAAATGTGATGAGAGAAAAATAAACAAGATCCTTTGTTGCAAATTTTGAACTTTACACAATATATATATCTAGATCAAAATGTAATCAAAAGTGCATCATACATAAAGTGTTTTGAAAAAGAGGCATATATGTGGATAAGTGGGCTTTGTCTGCATGGGGAATCAAAGAAAACAAATGCTCGTGTCCTAAAAGGCATACCGTCCTTCCTCTCAAATAACACTGGACCTTCCAATAGTACTCAACAGTGGGGTCTGAAGTCACCGGAAGAGTAACTAGTGAAGGATGAAATAATTAGTTATAATGAGGGGTAAAGGGGGCATATCCTGAAAGAGATGGTGATATTTCCCAATAGCCACACAAAATCTGATCAAGGTGCAATTGCAACCCATAATTGCCACCTGAGTAGATGTCCTAAAATTTGGTCACTAGGTACCTTAGTCAAAGTGCGACATTTAGATTTTCGGCCTAAGAAATGGGTCATGGGATGGATCTCTTCCAAGAGGTGGGCACCTTAAGGGGGAATGCATAGAACAACTAGACCTTGGCCTTCAACCCTTCACAGGTATCTCCCTGCCTTATGGTGTTAGGAACACTTGAATTGGAGGATTTTCAGTTCCCTATTTGACAACTTCGATGGTTTTGACAATGTGAGAACCAGATAATGGGTAGTTATTTGGATGCCTATCCTCGAAATCCTACCTAGACTAAAAAAATTCTTTTGGAACCTCCCGTGGAGGAAAACTTAGTGAGTTTTTAGAAAAAATTTAGATGCAGTTGTTTGAGAGATTGGGGGTGTGAACCAACCTCGTTGAAATTAAATGGGAGTGGATAGTTTCATCAAGAAAAGGGTGGGGTGTTTCAGAAACCCTTTGGAGGAAACTTACTTTGACCTCCACATTTCAAGAAGAAACTATGTGAGTGATAAGTGACTTTTGTGTTTGAATGAGTGAAAGTGTGCCAATGTTTTAATGAATTAGGTGTCACCTTGCTGCATGTGGACTTCGCTTGGTCCGTACAAGTGTTGATTACCTAATTAACTAAGTGCCTTTGGTACAACCTTACGTAATTCAAAAGTCCCTAGGAAGATAGCATGTGGACATGTGGGTCTGTTACTATTCCTTTAACTCCCTATTGTGATTTAATCTAAGAAAATCTTTGAAACTATCCTAGATTGTGATCATGTGGGCATGTATGGGCCTGTTACAAAACCTTTAAACTTCCCTAGTGATTTAATCTAAGAAAGAAAATTTCAACACTATCCTATCTTTGTAGGGTGTGGGCATGTATGGGCCTGTTACAATCTTAAGATGTGTTTGAAAAAATGAACTAAGAGGAGTCCCAAGAAGGGCTGTTGTCCTCTCCTAAAGGTTTTAATTTTCTTAAGGGAGATGAAATTGTCCCACAATCTTTTTTTCGATTCTCAAGGTCGCTTGGAGGCGCGAGAGAAGAGCATACTAAGCGATTGTTATCCAAATTCTAGTCCCAATGCAAGTTATATGTGATTACAAATGATTTTCAACTTATATTTTTAGTCAAAACAAGCCATCCATGTGGCGAAAATGAAAGCAAAAGAGGAAATAATGATTTTAACCCCCTAAGTGCCTATGTGTTTTGACTAATCCCTTTATATGAAGAGGGGACTAAGTGTGGTGTAGCTTAAAACATGCATGAAATCATTTTTAAGAAGGCTAAGGGCCTTCCCCAAATCACAAAAAACCTTACAATGTGTAATTTCTACACAGGTGCACGGGTCTCAGTGGAGACAAAGGTGCACTGAGCACCTGTGTGCAGATCGAAACGAACTCTTGGGCGTAGTTGCGTTGAACATAATTGTGACTTAGGCGCATGTATTCATGATGCACGTGTGTGGGCCAAAAAACCCGTGTACAGGTGACACATGGCCATGAATGAAAATTTCGGATGGACTTCTCCCAATTCAACTTGGAATTGGATGTTTAGCAGGTCGGCTTGGGCCAGTTAATGCACCTGCAAGTTAAATAAACTAAAAGAAGAGCTAGAAAAACCCAAATGGGGTAGGAAATTGATACCTTTCCCCGGTGGAGTTGCCAATCTGTTGCGCCTATTTCATCACCTTAGTGAGAAAAATAGAGGTGATTGCAAGCTTAGTTGGGTTTGCTAAGCAGGACAACTGTAAGGAAAAGGGTTAGAGAAAGAAATATAAAAGAACAACTAAGAAATAAACTAAGAAATAAAACAACAAATAAACTAATGAACATAGGGACATAAGGACAAAAGAAACAATAAGACCCATGTCACCAATGGTAAGGTTGATATTAATGAAAGAAAACACCAAGAAGAAAGAGGACTATGAGTCCCTTCTTCCTCCAAGGGAGGGCTCTTGGACCCCCACAAATAAGCTCTTCTTACAACTTTGAAAATGAAAATGGTGAAAGAATTCTTTGCTAATCCACTGAAGGGGTGAGATGGATTTCCCAATGCAATGATGCTAGTATACTCTTGATGAGAATATAGGATTCTTCAAGAGAATAGTGGTAGCATAACTTTGCTATTGAATTCCTTGAAAAATGAAGTGCATCCATGGCCTTTTTATAGCATTTCTTTGAGGTATTGTCCAACCAGTTTGTAGTGTGTAAAGAGGCTAATTAGGGAATTTCTAGGTCTTTGACCAGCCACCCAGTCAAATCCAGTCCAGATTTGAGTGTCAAATCAACCTGGAAGCTGAACCAGAAGTGGGTGGGAGGCCGACCACTCTCATAAATGCGTCGTTTCTCAGGTGCGTGGCTTTTTGCGACAATAGTCGCGCATCAGGCGCATGTGCGCGATTCCTGCATTTCTGTTTTGCGCATGTGCACATGCGCCCTGTGTATTCATATAACCTTTTAATTTTGTCACTGGTTATATAGTTTTTGACCCTTTGGAAATGCTTTTGTGGTAATTTTGGTCCATGGGTGACCTCATAACTATTTGGCGATGCTAAATTCTTGTAACCATTTGCGGACGAAATTTTAGTGATAACACCTCTTTTACGATGAAAGGTCTGAACCACATAGGTTTGACCTTGCCTACCCCTAGGGGGTCCTTATCTTGGTCATATAATAGGACAGGGTCACCTTGAGATAAAATTCGAGGATGAACGAAATGATCATATTGACACTTGACCTTTTGTTTGTGAGCTTCGTTAGCTAGGGCCGCATCACGATGCTGCTCATTGAGCTGCTCGAGATATAATAAATGTTCTTCAAGTGGTGAAGTGTCTAGAAATAATTGTACTGCCAACTTTAAAGATGGGATATGACATTCTATGGGAAAGACTGCTTCCAGATCGTAAACGAGTTGAAAAGGTGAGAAATTGGTGGCAGTCTTAACGGATGTTCGGTAAGCCCATAATGTTGAGTATAACATCAAATGCCAATTTGACTTGGCCGAATTGATTGTTCGATGTAGAATGGTCTTAAGAGATTTATTTAAAGCTTCCACCTGACCATTCACTTGGGGGTATTAGGGCAATGAATGTTCTTGTTGCAACCCAAGATTTGACGTTAACTCAGTCATCATTTTGTTCTGAAAGTGACTGCCATGGTCAGTGACAATCTCTCTTGGGACGCCGAACCTTTCTATTATTTGGTTGAACAAAAAGAGAGTTGTTATCTCCCTGTCATCGTTAAATGTTGGCATAGCTTTGACCCACTTGGTGAAGTATTCTACTGCTACGATGATATAGCGGTGCCCCCTTGTTGAAGGGGGGTTGCATGTAGTGTAATCAATCCCCCATTTAGTGAAGGGACCAACAGTAATAATGGGAAACATGGGAGTGGGGTGTACCCTCATATTCTGAGAGAAGATCTGACACGGGTGGCACTTCTTGACCGATTCAACACAATCTTTGATTAATGTTGGCTAGAAGTAACCAGCTCGTAGAATTTTTTGGGTTGTTGCCAACCTAGAAATATGACCGCCACATGCTCCAGTGTGGAAATCGTTAAGCATGATTTTTTCTTCTTCATGAGTGAGACATCGACGAAGGATGTAGTCTACACCTCAACGATACAAAGTGTCCTCGATTATGAGATAGTTCTTAGCCTAATGGCATATACGGCGACGCTCATCTCGAGAAAAAGAGGCAAGACACTTCAAAGTCTAGAGATAGACAAACACTTTTCCATACCAAGGGTTGAAAGACGCTATCAAAAACATGTCTCCTTTGATAGGCGACTCGTTAGGTATAACATCACCTGATTCGACTGGAAGTTCTGATATGAGTTTCACGAAGACCATCGAATTTTTGGATTTCATTGAAACGAACTCCAAGTCAAATTCTTGGAGGATAAAAATCCATCTACTGATCTTTCCACCGATGACATGTCGTGCCAATACGTATTGAAATGGATTCACAATGACAATGATGGTGGTATTGAGAAACAAGATGTAATGACAGAACTGTTGGACAGCATGGACTGCTGCCAACGCAAGTTTTTCAATGTGGGAATAATTGAGTTCCAGTCCAACCAGGCCTCGTCTCAGGTAATAAATCACGTATTCTGAGAGCAAATCATCCTTCTGAACTAAGACCATACCGATGGTCGAATCTACAGTGGCCAAGTAAAATAAGAAATATTTATTATAATTGGGTGGCCGAAGTAGAGGAGTCGATACGAGGGCACATTTCAACACTCCGAAAGAGCATTGAGTGGCTTCGTCCCAATGAAAAGGAACTTCCTTCTTCAATAAAAACATAAAACCCTTTGTGATCTCAGCATAGTTTGCGATGAAACGCTGTAAAAAGTTTTCTTTTCCTTGCAGACTTTGAAGTTGGGGGATGGTGCATAGGGGAGGAAACTGAACTATTGCCTCAACCTTTAGAGGATCAACCATGATACCTATTTTCAAAACGATGAAACCTAGAAGACGATCCAATGTGATGCAAAAACTACAGTTGTTTGGATTCAAGTGGATTCGGTAGTAGCGAAACCGTTCAAGAATAAGTTGGAGGTGTGCCAGATGATCAACTCTCTTGCGAGATCATGATGCTAAATCATCAAGATAATCCTCGACTATGTGTTTGAGGTCGTGGAAAGAAAAAGACATGGCCCGCTGAAACGTAGCTCCAACATTTTTCAGACCAAAAGGCATCTTCCGATAAGAGAAAATACCCGACGGACAAATGAAAGCGGTTTTGTGTTGGTCTTCGAGCTTGATCTGTATCTGATTATATCCAGAAAAACCATCCATGAAAGAAAAATCCTCCCATCTTGTGCATTCATTGATTATCTGGTCAATGAATGGTGTGCGGAAATTATCTTTTGGACAAGCTTTATTCAGATCAAGGAAGTTTGTACATACGCGAATCATACCTTGTTTTTTATTAACTGGCATGGGATTTGACATCCATTGAGTTAATTGGATGGGGTAGATGAAACCAGTTTTAAGTAGTTTCTCTACTTCAACCTTAATAGTTGTTTATTTCTTAGGATTGACTGGATGAAGCTTCTGTCGGAATGGCTAACATCAAGATAAGTCGTGATTTCATGTTCGATGATTCTTGGATCTAGGCCTGGCATTTCCTTGTAAGACCAAGCAAACATGTCGCATAATTATTTAAATAAATCCGTGTAGATTTGAATCTCCTTGGGGGAGCAATCTGCTCCAACGAAGATATTTTCCATGACGCCAGGGGTTCTGGAGATGTCAATAGGTATCGTTTCAGCTATTTTTTCCATATTTCCTTCAGTGTAAACAACATGCGTTGCCAAAGGATTAATAGGACAAGATTTATCTCCAGTCATAGTCAGAGTGAATTCACCTGCTTCAATTCGTCTTAACTCTAGGAGGAAGTAAGATCTATGATGAAGATCATCCTAAGGTTTGTCCGGACTAGTCATTACCTCAATAATCGCCTTGTCTGAGGGAAAGAATAAGTCTAAAGAATCTGTATAAGAAAGAGAACCTTGAGCCCAAATAGGCTCAAGCACTGGATCTAACTCTTGTGCAGGAGTCAGATCGAGGTCGACAGAATCTCACTGAGTGATTGAGCATGAAACTTCTATCACAGACAAAGGCATGGCCATGCCATGGTGCTCTATCCCTTCCATTGTAGATGATGGGGAAGGAAGAGTCCACAGATCGTTAAAGCACGTCGTGCGAAACGACGAGATTTGAAAAATTTCAGCCCGAGGCTGGTTGGGGTCAGCTGACATGTAATGGACATTTTCGGTTGGAGGCGGGTAATCAAAAGTACCCATCAAAGGTGGGCACAAACCAACCCCTACGTTGACGATGCTGGGTTGAGGGTTATTAATCATCAGGACCGTGGAGACTCCCGATGAAGGGTCAAGACTAGAGAAGGATAACTGATGGTCATGATCCGACCCTCCTGTGGAAACAACAAGACTCAGAAAACTATCACAACCACTGATTGCATAACATAGGTCCAAATCCTTCCTAACAAAAGATTGTAGTCGAGAGACACATCAACCACTTCAACTTCGACGCACACATTTTTCCCCCTAATTGCACGGGGAAAGAGGGAATGATCCCATGTGGTCAAAGAATGAACATCAAAATATGTAAGAAGAGTAGGTGATGGAGACAAAACAGGTTGGCCTATGGCCTTGAAACATGCCAAAGACATCACACATGTCGAGGCACCCTCATCCACCACTGTACAAAAAATATTCCTGGTAAGTTGGTCGTATCAAGCATGATCGTTTTTGGATTACAAGTCTCAGCAGATCCTAGGGCAGGTAACAAAGCCTTTCTCTGGGAAGGGAAACTCTGGAGGACTTCCAAAGAGAACATCGCACAAGGGGTTTGTGTTAAATCCTCCACCACAGAGTAGTTTTGGGTGGCCCGTGTGTTTGGATTGTGAGAATCTTTTTTGAACACACCTTTTGGGATGCGTGTCTTTTTTTCATCCAATGTCTTCTCAATATGGAGAGGAAGAGGTGGGTTTTTGTCTTCTTTTCCCTTCTCAGAGGTGCTTGGATTTCCGTAATCATGTGCTCTAGTCGATATATAGGCATCACCTTTCATCATATACACATTTGTGGATGAAGGATTACTCGAAGACAGAGGGGGTCCTTGACTTCCCCCTTCCGCGCTCAAGGAGGCTTGAGTTAGATTTTTCCCATCTGGAAATGAGTTTGTTAACACGATAGGTTGTTGCTATGCCAATAACTTCTAGGCCTTTGCGAGCCGAGGGCACTGATGGGTCGGGTGGTCTTCCTTGCAAATATTATAAGGATACTTCGACTTCTTATTTTTAGTGTCACCCCCGCCACCATTATCGATGGGTTTCTTATCCCCCTTACCCTTATTTCATTGTTTCTTCTTTCCATTCGAATGCTGGGTGGCATTTGGGTTTGTCATTTTCACACTATGTACATTTGACTTTTGGGTAGGGGGAACAGCCGAACGGTGGTCTGGCTGGCCGTTGTTTGCTGTATCGACAATTGTTGCAATTGATTTGAAAATGGATCAACGGGCTTTATTTGTGATGAACCAATAATGCCATCAGCATGTGGTCCAGACCTTTGTATGGTTTTGTCAAGGATTAACCTCGGTGCATCTGGAAAAATCTCGTAGAGTAAACCAGACTGAGAGTAAATTTATCTCTAGTTGTTGAGCTCTCATTATCGCGTCTTCCTCGAAAAAAACTTCGGATGTTGTGATGTATTTAGATAACTGGGGTACCAAAGGATTAAGGAACCACTCCAGCAGAAACTCTAGTGGGACTGGCACTTTTATTAAACTCTTTCGGCATCTCCATTCTCGGATGTGATCTGATATATGGTCCTCTTGTGTCTGCTCGAAATTGGTCAGCAATTCAGTGTCGGCGTCATATCTCACAGGTAATTGGAAATGGTTCAAGAAATCCATTGCCAATTCGTCGAAGGAAGAGTATCGTGAGCGGTCGAGCTCAATGTACCATTTCGCAACACTTCCTATGAGAGTGCGTTGAAACAATCACAACTGAACGAAGTCGTCTCTTAACGAGTTGGACAAGCACCATAAGTGGAAGGTAGTTACATGATCACTAGGATATTCATTAGGCTTGGCCTTGAACTTTGGAATGTCCAAAGGAAACTTGGTCGTCATAGGAGTCTAACTCGAATCGTGACAGATGGGGTCATTTAAAAACCTTGTCAAATCTGGCAAGTGTAGGGTTTCCAGAAACGATAGTTTGGGTTGCGGATTGTAACCAGGGAAAAAGGAGCCTACTGTTTGACTGGCACCAGGTTTCCAGGAAAATTTAGGTTGATGGCCAGGGCTTTGGTAATAACCATGGCTGTGACCAGCGTACGGGTTTTGCGCTTGTTGAGACATCATCGACTGGTTCCCGTAATAGGATGTAAAGGGCTGAGCTTGCCCCACATTCCAAGGATTTTGGGAGGGGTTGCCCCTTGCTAATCTGACATGCATATGCATTGGGCCTTGCCTGAGATTCCACTAGGTATGGAAGGGGTTTGTTGGCACATGGGCAGACCCATGTGTTATAAGAAAAATCTGTCTATTGGGACAGATCTGACCTATCCGGCTATGAAGCTGGTTACAGCCTCTTTGATAGCTTGACACGAGGAAGAGACTACCCACACCTCAAGTGGTCCTTCGCCTAAGGTGGTAATGAAGGGGAAAAAGAAAGGTGAAAGACTTACAAGAAGTCTTTCTCAGGACCACCCACCCTGGGTGTTATCCTTCCTTAGCTTCCTGGATGGCCAAAATGGTCTGGGGGGTGAAAATTATGAACAATGGGGTGAAAAAAAGCTCGCTGATTTTTAGGACAACGAACTAAATAAAGAGGACAATGATTTGTTCACTTCCTTAAAGTGTTGGAAACTATCCTAGAATGGGTCCCTGGGATAAACCGATGTCCTGGGTAATCAACCAATGAATGCCTTGAGTAAAAGGGTGTGAAACAAGGGTGAAAAGGGGGCTTAAAAGCTACAACCAAGTACTTTTAAATGGCTATAAATTGTGAACAAAAAGCTGTTCGAAGCTTTCAAGACAGGGAAACAAGCCCAGAATGGCTTGATACCCCCCGGGGTGACCCGAGAAGTGATCCCGAAAGGTTGTTAAATCAAAAGTGGGCTGTAAAAGTGGATGAAAATCCTTATAACAAGCTGTTACAGCTATGATATAAGGGAAAGTATTTAAAACTTCAATTTTGGTTCGTGAATGAAAAGGTGGACTGACGAAAGGTTGACTTTAAAAGTATTTTATTGGTCAATTTTTTGTTTTTATCACATGCCTTGGCCACCACACTATTTTGAAGGTTATCCCGATCAGGCAAACACATCCCAAAACTGTGCCAACCAGTATAATAAGAGTAGTCCTAGAAGACCACGGTGGTTAGGTTGAAGAGTGCCCCATGCAGTTAAGAGAATAAGGGATTAGCCACTTCTTGTCACTAGCGCTTTTGGGCTCTTAAATCCGCTTGGATGGAAGAAGGATACCTGCGAAAAGGAAGAGGCTCAGGACCCCCCTAAAGAGGGTTTTTGATTAGCTTACCCAAGTAGAGTAGTATTCCAACTGAGCTAAGCTAATCAACTCCTTGACCATGTGGTACTAAGGAAAGACCACTCGACTTGTATTAACTAGACAACTTCCGAGGGGCTCCTAATGAAGACTCCCTAGCTTTGATTCTTAATATCCTACAAAATTGAAATTGCATAAAATGAAATACCAGGCCATGCACGTGGCGAGGTCACGTCTTGCTTTCACAAGCATGCCTCTTGGTTACTAAATTTGAAATCTACTTAAAAAATATATACATAAAACAAGTAAATAGATAGGTGACATATATGTCACGGCTAGATAATATGTGTATGTAAATATCTAAATAATATAAGTTTTTGTTTTCAGTGGATGGGGCAGACCCCTGAATTGTTTTCAATTTATTTTTTTTGCGACGTCTTGCATATATTTAGCTTTTTGATTTTGCATGCCCCCTTTAGGGGCAACCACCTGTAGATTAGTGAGAGAAAAGTGATACAATAAAAATATAGCAAGATTAGATAATTACAAAATGAAAATTACACCATTCAACCCAAAGGAATGGGTTGAGGATCTTTACGAACGACAAAGCCGCCATATGCATGAAAGCCCCAACTAACTCCTTGTATGGGGATTGGAAATTTAGTGTTTGAAATATACAAGGTGTGATGGTTATGTTCACAAGTATTAATCATATTACATGAATTCACAAGTGAACTATTCAAACTATATACACAAATCAAACATATAAACATTGGTATGTGTATCAGAAATTTTTGGAGTGAGTGCAAGTGATAAGTAAAGTGAATATGAGAGTGATTGGGTAGATTTACCGATTGAAATGTGTGTTTTTCTTCACTGCCCTGCTGGCCCATTTGCCTCAAACAAGTCTCTAGGTGGTCCCCAACCGCTTAAGAGAAGCAGAGTGGGTGATCGGTTGTATCCTTGCAGGCAAACAACGAAATTTTAGTATTTATGCATGGAAAAACTGAAATAAACATAACAGAAATTTACACATAAGAAGTATATAACAACTAACTAAGATGGCTGTCCCATGGGGGGAAATTGACCAAAATGATCGATTTTCCTATTTGGGACAACAAGGTTAATGGTAAGAAAACATAACAGAAATATACATGAATGAAAAGATAAAGCAAACAAGTATGGACA